>JALIRH010000233.1:0-100414 GCA_023055505.1 Callipepla californica brunnescens | reverse complement strand
AGAACAACCAACTAACTAACCACTAAGCTTAGTCTAGCTACAGACTCAATCTAACCCCACACTTACCTGTCACACCTACCTTGGAATGGTGATGTGCTCCTGGTGCAGAAAATGTAACACAACACTCACTTCAGTGTGACAAATATTCCTTTATTCCATCACAACACACACAAGACATTGCTCGCATATCAGCAATATACATCACAGAGCAGTGCAAACAATACACATTTACAGGCACAGCATACACAGGGTCTGCATCAGTGCAAGTGACAATTATAGCAAATACAGATACAGAGTGCGTTCCAGATATCATTGTTGGCATACAGACACTCAGAGCAGGTCTGAGAAACAGTTACAGCCACAGCATACACAGCATCAGAGCGGGTCCGTCATTGTATACAGCATCAGAGCGGGTCCGTCATTGTACACAGCATCAGAGCGGGTCCGTCATTGTACACAGCATCAGAGCGGGTCCGTCATTGTACACAGCATCAGAGTGGGTGCCACACAACATCATTGTACACAGCATCAGAGTGAATAACACACAGCATCATTGTACACAGCATCAGAGCGGGTCCGTCATTGTACACAGCATCAGAGCAGGTGCCACACAACATCATTGTACACAGCATCAGAGTGAATAACACACAGCATCATTGTACACAGCATCAGAGCAGGTCCATCGTTGTACACAGCATCAGAGCAGATCCCACACAGCATCATTGTACACAGCATCAGAGCGGGTCCATCGTTGTACACAGCATCAGAGCAGATCCCACACAGCATCATTGTACACAGCATCAGAGCAGTCCCATCATTGTACACAGCACCAGAGCAGGTCCCACATCAAAATCAACACAGACCTCAGGTCAAATGGACAGAACTCAAGTCTCAGAGTGGCCGCAAACCGGCACGAGTCTCAGAGTGGCCGGGAAGAGGCAAAAGGCCTCCAACCAACGGCCATGCGTTGGTTACGGGGTTGGGTTAGCCTACTCTACAAGGAAAAACTGAGCAAGCTAACCCAACCCCGTAAGCAAGGCTTAACTAAACTCAATTTGGAAGAGACAAAAGCCTCTGCTGCGCTGAAATCAGCGCTGGTAGCCAATTGGCCGCAATCAAATCAAATCAAATCAAATCAAATCAAATCAAATCAGAGAGGAGTGCAAGAGGACTCTGTGTGAGATGGGGGGTGTTGGTGACAGGGTTGGGTTAGCCTGCTGGACAAGCAAACTCACAGCAAAGCTAACTCAACCCTCTAAGTGAAGCCTGAAGTCAATTTGGAAGAGGCAGAAATCACTGCGTGAGCAGAAATCAGCATCTATCTGTGGCCGCAAACCGGCACGAGTCTCAGAGTGGCCGCAAACCGGCACGAGTCTCAGAGTGGCCGGGAAGAGGCAAAAGGCCTCCAACCAACGGCCGTGCGTTGGTTACGGGGTTGGGTTAGCCTACTCTACAAGGAAAAACTGAGCAAGCTAACCCAACCCCGTAAGCAAGGCCTAACTAAACTCAATTTGGAAGAGACAAAAGCCTCTGCTGCGCTGAAATCAGCGCTGGTAGCCAATTGGCCGCAATCAAATCAAATCAAATCAGAGAGGAGTGCAAGAGGACTCTGTGTGAGATGGAGGTGACAGTTATGGGGTTGGGTTAGCCTGCTGGACAAGCAAACTCACAGCAAAGCTAACTCAACCCTCTAAGTGAAGCCTGAAATCAATTTGGAAGAGGCAGAAATCACTGCGTGAGCAGAAATCAGCATCTATCTGTGGCCGCAAACCGGCACGAGTCTCAGAGTGGCCGCAAACCGGCACGAGTCTCAGAGTGGCCGGGAAGAGGCAAAAGGCCTCCAACCAACGGCCGTGCGTTGGTTACGGGGTTGGGTTAGCCTACTCTACAAGGAAAAACTGAGCAAGCTAACCCAACCCCGTAAGCAAGGCCTAACTAAACTCAATTTGGGAGAGGCAAAAGCCTCTGCTGTGCTGAAATCAGCACTGGTAGCCAATTGGCCACAATCAAATCAAATCAAATCAAATCAGAGAGGAGTGCAAGAGGACTCTGTGTGAGATAGGGGTGTTGGTTGTGGGGTTGGGTTAGCCTGCTCAACAAGAAAATTCAAAGCAAAGCTAACTCAACCCCATAAGTGAGACAAAGTAGTGGACGTGATGACCCACGGGATTCTCCAGGAGAAGAGTGCAGGTGGGCGGTGAGATGAGGACAATATTGGCTGGATAAAGAACAAGTGCCATGGCCGGGACCATAGGGTGGAGCTAAAAACCGTTACACGCAGCTGGTGGGTGCTCTGTCCCGAGTGCAAGTGGGGTCTGTCCCATATCTTTATTAGTGACCGCAGTGAGGGCACGGAGCACACCTGCAGAAGTTGGAAGAGGACATCGCGGCAGAAGAAAGCGTCGGTCGGTCCGGGAGGAGGAAGGCCCCGTGGAAGGACGTGGATGTGCTGGATCACCACAATGAGGGCAATGGAAAGAAGTACAAGTGCGCTGAGAAACAGTCACCTGTAAACAACAAGGAACATAGTTACAAAGGAAATACTGGTAATTCTACAAGTGCTGAGGGTTAGAGCTACATCGTGTGTGAATACAATCATCTTTAGAGCTCCCATTAAGCTGCAGAGTCAGGTGAAGATGAACAGCAAAGCTGCCTCCCAGCTGATCCCAGGGAACCAAAAGCAAAGCAAAATCCCCCCAAAAAAAACAAAGCGATGAAAGTGCGCAAGAAAGCCCAGGCAAAGGGTATGGAGAACAGCACAGAAAAATCCACACTAAAACTAAGGGAGAACACAAGAAAAACACTGCAGAGAACACCAAGAGCAAACACAAGGAGAACACGCAAGTGAACAACAAAAGAATGGGAACGGGAATGGCACAAAGAATGCTCTGACGGCATCGAGAGTATGGCGCCAAGAGATGAGCACGAGATGGGCCAAGGATATGGCACAAAGAGACAAGCCCGGGCTGGGCCAAGAGTACAACATCAAGGGATGAGCCCGGGCTGGGCTTTAAGTACGATGCCAGAAGAAGAGCCCAAGTTGGGCTAAGAGTACGACGCCAAAAGAACCCGAGCTGGGCCAAGAGAAGAGCCCAAATTGGGCAAAGGATATGGCTCAAAGAGACGAACCCGAGCTGGGCCAAGAGCACGGTGCCAAGGGATGAGACCGAGCCGGGCCAAGAGTATGGCACCAAGAGATGAGTCTGAGTTGGGCCAAGAGAAGAGCCCCAGTTGGGCTAAGAGTACAATGCCAAAAGAAAGTTCAGCAAAAGAAGAACACTGCAGGGTAAGGGCAAAGGCAAAAGGGAAGGAGATGAAATAGGGAAAGCTGAAGGAAGGAAGGGGAACAGAGCAGAGAAAGCCAAGGGGAAATGCAAAGAAAACACTACAGAGAAACGCCAGAAGCAAGGACAGCACCCAAGAGAAAAAGGAAAAGCACAGGCAGCTTTTGGGAGCCCTAAAGCTCTGGGAGAACCACACTGTGCACAATGGACAAACACCGGTGAGTGCGCGCTGTCCTTACCTGTGTGGGCGACCAGTTACCATCAGCACAGTGCGGTTCTGAGCCGTCCCAGGAGATGCAGCTTCCCGTTCCTCACCGCTTCCACGGAGCACCCCACGGTCCTCAGTGCAGCCGTTATATCCCCGGGAGTGCTGCGGATCTCCACGGCCACCTGTTGGACACAGAACAGCAATGAGGGCGCTGCCCCACACTTGTAGGGCAGCAGCTCTTACACAAACGCGCTCCTCTGAGAAAGAAGCGCTCGTAACCCCCCATTTCATCTCTTACCGCGGCCAGCAGAAAACCTGCCTGCGTACAAGCGATGCGCAAACGAGGGGCTCGTGATGCTCCATCTCCTGCTCTGCAGATCCCACAATACTTACACCATCCATCGGAGCAGTCCCAGCAAGCCTTAAACACCGCTGAGCTGCAAAAAGAGATCAAAGAAACACAGAACTTAATTCATGATGGGATAACGAGTCACAAAATGCCTTCAAACAATACTCCACCTGAGCTGATGTAGAGCACCATTTACCACCGCTGTGAAACGGGCTGGGATGATGCGGGAGCAGACAAAGTTCAGCACCCCAGGGTGGAGACGATGGTGTAAAAACTGTGGAAAAAGAAACAAAGGCTGAACCAGGAAAAAAAAAAACAAATAACAAATAGGAAACAGACAATTAGTATTAGTTTTGGGGTTACACTGCACATGAATACCATCACCTTCAAAGCTCCCATTAAGATTATGGTTCAGGTGACTGTTAAAATCAAAGTTGTCTCCAACCCATCACAGAGAGGCAAAGGCAAGCACAACACCCAGGCAAGGCAAAGACAAAGTGAAATCCCAGGGAAAGACAAAGCGAAGGAAAGGTGAGGAGAACTGTGCAGAAAAGGCAAGGGGAAGAACAAAGGAGAGCAGCACAGGGAATGCCCTGGGGATGGAACGAGAACGGCGCAAGGAGTACGCTACAGGAACGAGAGAGTGATGCCAAAAGGATCAGAGCTGGGACAAGAGAATGGCGCTAAAATGCCCAGGAAAGGGCAAAGAACAAAGAGGAGAAACAGGGAAAGCGCAGGGAATGCGCTATGGGGCAAAGAGAGCGACGCCAAAAACATCAGAGCTGGGATAAGAGAACGGCGCTAAAATGCCCAGAGAAAGGGCAAAGAACAAAGAGGAGAAACACGGGAAGCCTGGGGGACGGAAGGGGAACAGTGCAAGGAATGCACTACGGGGACAAGAGCGCAATGCCAAAAGGATCAGAGCTGGGATAAGAGAATGGCACTAAAATGCCCAGGGAAAGGGCAAAGACAAAGAGGAGAAACACGGGAAAGCGCAGGGAATGCGCTATGGGGCAAAGAGAGCGACGCCAAAAGGATGAGAGCTGGGACAAGAGATCGGTGCTAAAATGCCCAGGGAAAGGGCAAAGAACAAAGACGAGAAACACGGAATGCACTATGGGACATGGGAGGGGAACAGCGCGAGGAAAAAGCGCAGGAATGGAAGGGGAACGGTGCAGGGAATGCACTATGAGGCCAAGAGAACGATGCCAGGGAAAAGACCAGGCAAAAGTAAGGAAACAGCACAAAGAGAAGGAGAATAAGGCAAGGAAAGACCAGGGGAAGGGCAAGGACAGCACCCAAGTGTGAAAGGAAAAGGACAGGCAACTTTTGGGAGCCCTAAAGCTCTGGGAGAACCACACTGTGCACAATGGACAAACACCGGTGAGTGCGCGCTGTCCTTACCTGTGTGGGCGACCAGTTACCATCAGCACAGTGCGGTTCTGAGCCGTCCCAGGAGATGCAGCTTCCCGTTCCTCACCGCTTCCACGGAGCACCCCACGGTCCTCAGTGCAGCCGTTATATCCCCGGGAGTGCTGCGGATCTCCACGGCCACCTGTTGGACACAGAACAGCAATGAGGGCGCTGCCCCACACTTGTAGGGCAGCAGCTCTTACACAAACGCGCTCCTCTGAGAAAGAAGCGCTCGTAACCCCCCATTTCATCTCTTACCGCGGCCAGCAGAAAACCTGCCTGCGTACAAGCGATGCGCAAACGAGGGGCTCGTGATGCTCCATCTCCTGCTCTGCAGATCCCACAATACTTACACCATCCATCGGAGCAGTCCCAGCAAGCCTTAAACACCGCTGAGCTGCAAAAAGAGATCAAAGAAACACAGAACTTAATTCATGATGGGATAACGAGTCACAAAATGCCTTCAAACAATACTCCACCTGAGCTGATGTAGAGCACCATTTACCACCGCTGTGAAACGGGCTGGGATGATGCGGGAGCAGACAAAGTTCAGCACCCCAGGGTGGAGACGATGGTGTAAAAACTGTGGAAAAAGAAACAAAGGCTGAACCAGGAAAAAAACAGAAAACAAACAGGGAAAAGAAAGTTAGCATTAGGTTTGGTGTAAAAACTGTGAAAAAGAAACAGAGGCTGAACCAGGAAAAAACAAGCACAAAAAAGATGGTGAGAACACTGAACCCCTTTATAGAGAAGGATAAAAGCTGCAGCGCTCCATCAGCTGAGCAGCATTACCCTGGGGCTGAGTGAAGCACTCCAGAAGTGAGGCGGTGCTGAAAGAAAGGGATAAACAGCAGCTCCTCCATCACCAGCTCAGAGAAAAAGAAACAGCCCCACCATCTCCCTTACAGAGAAAAGGAAGAGCAGAGAGGACACACAGAGCAGACACAGCACCAAAAAAACAGAATCAGTGCTCAAAGAAACAGAAATCATAACCCAAAGCAGAGAGAGAACGCACAGAGCAGACACAGCACCAATAAACCAGAGCCCAAAAAGACAGAGAGCATAACCCAGAATCCAAAGAGAACACACAAAACAAACACAGCACCAATAAACCAGAACCCCAAAACAACAGAGAGCATAACCCCAAAGCAAAAAAGAGCTCACTGACCTCACTCCAAGCCGCAGAACTTACCCCAGAACTCCATAGGAAGCAGCTCCAGGCTGAGATGCTGCCCCTGCGGAAGCCGGCCCTTAAATGAGGGCAAGGGGGGGTGGAGCCAGGTATCCCCTCCAATCCCCTCCCACGGCCTAACTGCTCCCACCTGTGCTCCCAGGGCTGGCCACGCCCCCTCCCCAGGTGCGCCATCACCGCTCTGTGACTGACAGTTCCCATACAGGTGGGAATTAATTAATGAACAAACCAGGTCTGCCTGCCCAGCAGAGATCGATGGATGAGCTGCTTCACTGCTGTCCCCACGTCCCCCAGTGCTCCGCGATGTCCCCCCAACATCCACAGCGTCCCCATGTCCCCCTGGATCCCCACGATGTCACTCTCCGTGTCCCCATGCCCCAATGTCACCACAACACCAACACACCCACAATGTCCCCTCATGATCTCCCCACTGTCCTCAATGTCCACATGTCCCCAGTGTCACCCCCAGTGTCCCCACATTCCCCCCAGGGGCACGTCCCCGGTGCCCGTCAGCTGTGGGGCGGGTGGCGGTCACAGCGCTGGTGACAGCAGGGACAGAGGTGGGGACACTGCTGTGCCACGTGGGGCACCCCGTGCTGTGTGAGGTCACTGGGGGGCACGAGGGCACAGAGGGGACACGGGGACATGGGGGGACGGGGGGAGATACAGCAGGGGCTGGGGGCTGGGGAGGGATGGAGGGACAGAGGGACAGCGTGGGGATTGAGGACGGGGGACGGTGTGGGTGACAGCAGCGGAGATGTGTGGTGATGCTGGGGAGTGACACCAGGGAGTGACGGGGGGGGATTTGGGGTGACAACGGGAAGTGGCGCTGAGATGACATCTGGGTGATGTTGAGGAGTGATTTTGGGGTGACACTGCAGTGGTAATGTTGGGGTGAAGCTGTTGGGGTGACACTGGGCAGTGTATTGGAAGTGCTGAGGGAGGACTTGGAGCAGTGATGGAGCACCTGGTGGGGGGCGGGGCCAAGCCAGGGGGCACAGGTGAGATTGGGGGGCGGGGCCAAGCCAGGGGGGCTCAGGTGAGATTGGGGGCGGGGCCAAGCTCAGGTGTATGCAATTGTGCTGATTACAGGAAGGGGAGGAGCTGGGACCGCCCCTCCCCAGCCCTCATTTAAGGGCCGGCAGCGGAGCTGGGCAGTTCTTCCTGGAGCTCTGTGTGGACCGGAGATCTTCCAAGGTAAGGCTGATTTTTTTCTTTGGTGTTTTTGTTCACGTTTGCTGTATTCGGGAATGTTTTCACTCGATGGGAGTTGGTTGTTATGTTGTTATGCTGTGTTTTCATCCTGTTATGGGGAGATGCTGCCGCTTTGCTGCGGGGAGATGCTGCCGCTTTGCTGGGGGGAGATGCTGTTGCTGCGGGGAGATGCTGCCGCTTTGCTGCGGGGAGATGCTGCCGCTTTGCTGCGGGGAGATGCTGCCGCTTTGCTGCGGGGAGATGCTGCCGCTTTGCTGGGGGGAGATGCTGCCGCTTTGCTGGGGGGAGATGCTGCCGCTTTGCTGGGGGGAGATGCTGCCGCTTTGCTGGGGGGAGATGCTGTTGTTGTGGGGAGATGCTGCCGCTTTGCTGTGGGGAGATGCTGCTGTGGGAAGATGCTGTTGTTGTGGGGCAATGTTGGGCTGCTGCTGAAGAACTGCCACCAGGAAGGGATGTGGGGGGAGGATGCTGGGGACAGTGTTAGGGTCCTGCTGGGCAGTGACACTTTGGGCTGATGTTGTTGGGGTGATGTGGGGCACGGGTGGTGGGGGGGACTTTAGGGCATCACTGTGGGGAGCACATCAGGGAGTAATGTTGGGGTGACACCTTGGGCTGAACCTTGAGACACGAAGCACAACTTGTGCACGCAGGAGTTCCACTTGGGCTCCGTGTCATGCGCTGGCCACGCAGATGCGGTGCAGCAATGGAACAAACCCTGCAGACCCCGGGGAGAAGAACAGCTGGAGAGAGGCAGCGGTGGGGGAGGGGTACAGTGCCCTTTGGTGCAGGGGACGCCCTGCTGGCACTGCCTGTCCCGTCCCCCACTGCCAGGTTCCTACTCTCTGTTGGCGGTGTTTTGCCGCCTCCTGGGGTCACAAAGTAATGGGGCACTGTGGGGCAGTTATGGGTCACAGTGAGGAGAGATGCTGGGGGAGAGGTGGGGTGACACTGGGGTGATGTAGGGCAGTGACATTAGGGTTCCGTTGGAGAATCAGTGGGGGGCTGAAGGCAAGGAGTGACCCTGGGATGATGCTGCGGGACAGGCGTTGTTAGGGGGACACTGGGGGATGATATCAGGGAGTCACACTGAGAGAAGACGTGGAGGTGGGGGTGACGGGGGTGGGAGACCAAGGGGGTGGGGGGAGATGTCGTTGTGGTTGGTGTTGGTTGCGGGGAGATGTCGTTGTTGGTGGTGTTGGTTGGGGGGAGATGTTGTTGCCGGTGCTCTTGGTTGGAAGCAGATGTCGCTGCTCATGGTTGGGGGGAGATGCTGTTGTTGCTCATAGTTGGAAGCAGATGTTGGTGCTCATGGTTGGGGGGAGACGCCATTGCTCATGGTTGTGGAGAGATGCCAGTGTCGTTGCTCTTGGTTGGGGGGAGATGCTGTTACTCCAGGTTGGGGGAAGATGTCGCTGTCGTTGCTCTTGGTTGGAGGGAGATGTTGGTGCCGTTGCTCACGGTTGGGAGGGAGACTTTGGTGCCGTTGCTCACGGTTGGGAGGGAGACTTTGGTGCCGTTGCTCATGGTTGGGGGGGGTGACGTTGGTGCCGTTGCTCATGGTTGGGAGGGAGATGTTGGTGCCGTTGCTCTTGGTTGGGGTGGAGATGTCGCTGCCGTTGCTCATGGTTGGGAGGGAGATGTTGGTGCTGTTGCTCTTGGTTGGGGGGAGATGCTGTTACTCCAGGTTGGGAGGGAGATGTCGCTGTCGTTGCTCTTGGTTGGGGGGGAGATGTCGTTGCTCATAGTTGGGAGGGAAATGTTGGTGCTGTTCCTCTTGGTTGGGTGGGAGATGTTGGTGCTGTTGCTCTTGGTTGGAGGGAGACGTTGGTGCCGTTGCTCACGGTTGGGAGGGAGACTTTGGTGCCGTTGCTCATGGTTGGGAGGGAGATGTTGGTGCTCTTGGTTGTGGGGGAGACATTGGTGCCGTTGTTCTTGGTTGGGAGGGAAATGTTGGTGCCGTTACTCACTCATGGTTGGGGGAGAGATATTGTTGCTCTTGGTTGGGGGGGAGATGTTGGTGCCGTTGATCTTGGTTGGGGGGGGAGACGTTGGTTCCGTTGCTCATGGTTGGGAGGGAGATGTTGTTGCTCTTGGTTGGGGGGGGAGACGTTGGTGCCGTTGCTCTTGGTTGGGAGGGAGATGTTGGTGCTGTTGCTCTTGGTTGTGGGGGAGACCTTGGTGCCGTTGCTCATGGTTGGGGGGGAGATGTTGGTGCCGTTGCTCTTGGTTGGGAGGGAGATGTTGTTGCTCTTGGTTGGGGGGGAGATGTCGGTGCCGTTGCTCATGGTTGGGAGGGAGATGTTGGTGCCGTTGCTCATGGTTGGGAGGGAGATGTTGGTGTTGTTGCTCTTGGTTGGGAGGGAGATGTTGTTGCTCTTGGTTGGGGGGGGGATGTTGGTACTGTTGCTCTTGGTTGGGGGGAGACGTTGTTGCTCTTGGTTGGGGGGGAGATGTCGCTGCCATTGCTCATGGCTGGGAGGGATATGTTGGTGCTGTTGCTCTTGGTTGGCGGGAGATGCTGTTACTCCAGGTTGGGGGAAGATGTCGCTGTCGTTGCTCTTGGTTGGGGAGGAGATGTAGTTGCTCTTAGTTGGGAGGGAAATGTTGGTGCCGTTCCTCTTGGTTGGGTGGGAGATGTTGGTGCCGTTGCTCGTGGTTGGGGGGGAGATGTTGGTGCCGTTGCTCTTGGTTGGGAGGGAGATGTTGGTGCTGTTGCTCTTGGTTGGGGGGGAGATGTTAGTGCTCTTGGTTGGGAGGGAGATGTTGGTGTCGTTGCTCTTCGTTGGGGGGGAGATGTCACAGCCGTTGCTCTTGGTTGGGGGGGAGATGCTGTTCCTATTGGTTGGGGAATAAGTGCCGTTCTTCTTGGTTGGGGGGAGATGCTGTTGTCATTGATCATGGTTGGGGGGAGATGTTGTTGCTCCTGGTTGGGGGGAGTTGTTGCTGTCGTTGCTCTTGGTTGGGGGGGAGATGTCGCTGTGGCTGATCCAGGATGGGTGGGGATGCCGTTGCTCTTGGCTGGGGGGGAGGTGTCGTTGTTGGTGCTCTGGGTTGGGAGGAGATGCTGTTGCTCCTGGTTGGGGAGGAAGTGTATTGTTCTTCACACCTCTAACAATTTGGTGCCGTGACTCTGCTGCGGAGTTCCCACCTCAAGAGGGGCACCCCATCTCTGGACGGCCCCTGGGCTGGGTGATTCCTGCGCCGAGACCTGTAGCTCCAAACTCTAAATTTGGTAAACGAGCGAAAGAAACCGCAGTACCCCGTAATTCTTGTGCACGAAGAACAAAGACTCAGCATTGAGTAAGTACTTGCGTGGATCTGTTCGGTCGGGGTGGGTATCCCGGAGCACGCCTGACTGAGACGTCCCGTAGGGGCGAAGCGAGTGCGGACCCTCTAGTAGTGCAGTTCCCATTGCCCGCGAGGGCGTGGGTCACGACCGAGGGGCGCGAGTGTGTGTGAGTGTGAGAGTGCTCCGGAAGATGGGACAGAGGCCGAGTGAGCCCTCTGACCCCATGGGTGGCTCACAGGTGAAGCTAGCAGACATACCACTAGAAAGCCCCCTTGGTTGGGGGGAGATGTTGCTCTTGGCTGGGGACGAGGTGTCGGTGCCATCGTTCTGTGTAGGGGGAGATGACATTGCTCTTGGTTGGGGAATAAGTGCCGTTCTTCTTGGTTGGGGGGAGATGTTGGTGCCGTTCTTCTTGGTTGGGGGCAGTTGTTCCGTCGTTGCTCTTGGTTGGGGAATAAGTGCCGTTCTTCTTGGCTGGGGGGAGATGTCACAGCTATTGCTCTTGGTTGGGGGGAGACGTTGTTGGTGGTGTTGGTTGGGGGGAGATGTTGTTGCCGGTGCTCTTGGTTGGAAGCAGATGTCGCTGCTCATGGTTGGGGGGGAGATGCTGTTGTTGCTCATAGTTGGAAGCTGATGTTGGTGCTCATGGTTGGGGGGAGATGCCATTGCTCATGGTTGTGGAGAGATGCCAATGTCGTTGCTCTTGACTGGGGGGAGATGCTGTTACTCCAGGTTGGGGGAAGATGTCGCTGTCGTTGCTCTTAGCTGGGGGGGAGATGTTGGTGCCGTTGCTCACGGTTGGGAGGGAGACTTTGGTGCCATTGCTCATGGTTGGGAGGGAGACGTTGGTGCCGTTGCTCTTGGTTGGGAGGGAGACGTTGGTGCCGTTGCTCTTGGTTGGGAGGGAGATGTTGGTGCCATTGCTCTTGGTTGAGGGGAGATGCTGTTACTCCAGGTTGGGTGAAGATGTCGCAGCCATTGCTCTTGGTTGGGGGGAGACGTCGTTGCTCTTCGTTGGGGGGGAGATGTCGCTGTCGTTGCTCAAGGTTGGGGCGAGATACCGTTCTTCTTGGTTGGGGAATAAGTGCCTTTCCTTCTGTTTGGGAGGAGATGTTGGTGCTGTTGCTCATGGTTGGGGGGGAGACGTTGTTGCTCTTGGTTGGGAGGGAGATGTCGGTGCCGTTGCTCTTTGCTGGGGGGGGGGAGATGTCACAGACGTTGCTCATGGTTGGGGGGAGATGTTGTTGCTCTTGGTTGGGGAATAAGTGCTGTTCTTCTTGGCTGGGGGGAGATGTCACAGCCATTGCTCTTGGTTGGGGGGAGATGCCGTTGTTGTTGCTCCTGGTTGGGAGGAGATGTCATTCCCCTTGGCTGGGGGGAGATGTCGGTGCTGTTGCTCATGGCTGGGGGGGAGATGCCGTTGGGAGTAATGTTGGGGTGACACCTTGGGCTGAACCTTGAGACACGAAGCACAACTTGTGCACGCAGGAGTTCCACTTGGGCTCCGTGTCATGCGCTGGCCACGCAGATGCGGTGCAGCAATGGAACAAACCCTGCAGACCCCGGGGAGAAGCACAGCTGGAGAGAGGCAGCAGTGGGGGAGGGGTACAGTGCCCTTTGGTGCAGGGGACGCCCTGCTGGCACTGCCTGTCCCGTCCCCCACTGCCAGGTTCCTACTCTCTGTTGGCGGTGTTTTGCCGCCTCCTGGGGTCACAAAGTAATGGGGCACTGTGGGGCAGTTATGGGTCACAGTGAGGAGAGATGCTGGGGGAGAGGTGGGGTGACACTGGGGTGATGTAGGGCAGTGACATTAGGGTTCCGTTGGAGAATCAGTGGGGGCTGAAGGCAAGGAGTGACCCTGGGATGATGCTGCGGGACAGGCGTTGTTAGGGGGACACTGGGGGATGATATCAGGGAGTCACACTGAGAGAAGACGTGGAGGTGGGGGTGACGGGGGTGGGAGACCAAGGGGGTGGGGGGAGATGTCGTTGTGGTTGGTGTTGGTTGCGGGGAGATGTCGTTGTTGGTGGTGTTGGTTGCGGGGAGATGTCGTTGTTGGTGGTGTTGGCTGAGGGGAGATGTCGTTGTTGGTGGTGTTGGTTGGCGGGAGATGTTGTTGGTGGTGGTGTTGGTTGGGGGGAGATGTTGGTGGTGGTGGTGTTGGTTGGAAGCAGATGTCACTGCTCATGGTTGGGGGGGAGATGCTGTTGTTGCTCATAGTTGGAAGCAGATGTTGGTGCTCATGGTTGGGGGGAGATGCCGTTGCTCATGGTTGTGGAGAGATGCCAATGTCGTTGCTCTTGACTGGGGGGAGATGCTGTTACTCCAGTTTGGGGGGAGATGTTGGTGCCGTTGCTCATGGTTCGGGGGCAGATGTCGGTGCCGTTGCTCTTCGCTGCGGGGGAGATGTTGGTGCCGTTGCTCTTGGCTGGGGGGGAGATGTTGGTGCCGTTGCTCTTGGCTGGGGGGGAGATGTTGGTGCCGTTGCTCTTGGTTGGGGGGGAGATGACATTGTCATTGCTCATGGTTGGGGGGAGATGTTGTTGCTCTTAGTTGGGGGGAGTTGTTGCTGTCGTTGCTCTTGGTTGGGGGGGAGATGTCGGTGCCGTTGCTCTTGGTTGGGGGTGAGATGTCAGTGCCGTTGCTCTTGGTTGGGAGGAGATGTCGGTGCCGTTGCTCTTGGCTGGGGGGGAGGTGTCGTTCTTGGTGCTCTGGGTTGGGAGGAAATGCCGTTGCTTGTCGTTGGGGAGGAATTGCCGTTGCTCGTGGTTGGGGGGTAGATATCACTGTTCCGCTCCTTTTTTGCTTGCTCAATAAATTCCTTACTACTGACAACGGTGTGTATTGTTCTTCACACCTACAACAATTTGGTGCCGTGACTCTGCTGCCGACTTCCCACACCAGGAGGGGCACCCCATCTCCGGACAGCCCCTGGGCTGGGTGATTCCTGCGCCGAGACCTGTAGCTCCGAGCTCTAAATTTGGTAAATGAGCGAAAGAAACCGCAGTACCCCGTAATTCTTGTGCACGAAGAACAAAGACTCAGCATTGAGTAAGTACTTGCGTGGATCTGTTCGGTCGGGGTGGGTATCCCGGAGCACGCCTGACTGAGACGTCCCGTAGGGGCGAAGCGAGTGCGGACCCTCTAGTAGTGCAGTTCCCATTGCCCGCGAGGGCGTGGGTCACGACCGAGGGGCGCGAGTGTGTGTGAGTGTGAGAGTGCTCCGGAAGATGGGATAGAGGCCGAACGAGCCCTCTGACCCCATGGGTGGCTCGCAGGTGAAGCTAGCAGACATACCACTAGAAAGCCCCCTTGGTTGGGGGCAGATGTTGCTCTTGGCTGGGAGCGAGGTGCCGGTGCCATTACTCTGTGTAGGGGGGAGATGCTGTTTGTATTGGTTGGGGAATAAGTGCCGTTCTTCTTGGTTGGGAGGGAGATGTTGTTGCTCTTGGTTAGGGGGGAGACGTCGGTGCCGTTGCTCTTGGTTGGGGGGGAGACGTTGGTGCCGTTGCTCTTGGTTGGGGGGGAGACTTTGGTGCCATTGCTCTTGGTTGGGGGGGAGACTTTGGTGCCGTTCATCTTGGTGGGGGGGAGACGTCGGTGCCGTTGCTCATGCTTGGGGGGAGAGATGTCAGTGCCGTTGCTCATGGTTGGGAGGGAGATGTTGGTGCCATTGCTCTTGGTGGGGGGGGGAGATGTCGGTGCCGTTGCTCTTGGTTGGGAAGGAGATGTTGGTGCCGTTGCTCTTGGTTGGGGGGGAGACGTTGGTGCCGTTGCTCTTGGTTGGGGGGGAGACTTTGGTGCCGTTGCTCTTGGTTGGGGGGGGTAACGTTGGTGCCGTTCATCTTGGTTGGGGGGGAGACGTCGGTGCCGTTGCTTATGCTTGGGGGGAGAGATATCAGTGCCGTTCCTCATGGTTGGGAGGGAGATGTTGGTGCCATTGCTCTTGGTGGGGGGGGGGAGATGTCGGTGCCGTTGCTCTTGGTTGGGAAGGAGATGTTGGTGCCGTTGCTCTTGGTTGGGGGGGAGACGTCGGTGCCGTTGCTCTTGGTTGGGGGGGAGACGTCGGTGCCGTTGCTCTTGGTGGGGGGGGGAGATGTCGGTGCCGTTGCTCTTGGTTGGGGGGGAGACGTCGGTGCCGTTGCTCTTGGTTGGGGAGGAGACGTCAGTGCCGTTGCTCTTGGTTGGGAGGGAGATGTCAGTGCCGTTGCTCATGTTGGGGGGGAGATGTCAGTGCCGTTGCTCTTGGTTGGGGGGGAGACGTCGGTGCCGTTGCTCTTGGTTGGGGGGGGAGACGTCGGTGCCGTTGCTCTTGGTTGGGGGGGAGTCGTCGGTGCCGTTGCTCTTGGTTGGGGGGGAGACGTCGGTGCCGTTGCTCTTGGTTGGGGGGGAGACGTCGGTGCCGTTGCTCTTGGTTGGGGGGGGAGACGTCGGTGCCGTTGCTCTTGGTTGGGGGGGGGGAGACGTCGGTGCCGTTGCTCTTGGTTGGGGGGGAGACGTCGGTGCCGTTGCTCTTGGTTGGGGGGGGAGACGTCGGTGCCGTTGCTCTTGGTTGGGGGGGGAGACGTCGGTGCCGTTGCTCTTGGTTGGGGGGGGAGACGTCGGTGCCGTTGCTCTTGGTTGGGGGGGCAGGTGTTGTTGGTGCTCTGGGTTGGGAGGAGATGCCGTTGCTCGTGGTTGGGGAGGAAGTGCTGCTGCTCGAGGCTGGGGGGTAGATATCACTGTTCCGCTCCTTTTTTGCTTGCTCAATAAATTCCTTACTATTGACAACGGTGTGTATTGTTCTTCACACCTACAACAATTTGGTGCCGTGACTCTGCTGCGGAGTTCCCACCCCAGGAGGGACACCCCATCTCTGGATGGCCCCTGGGCTGGGTGATTCCTGCGCCGAGACCTGTAGCTCCAAACTCTAAATTTGGTAAATGAGCGAAAGAAACCGCAGTACCCAGTAATTCTTGTGCACAAAGAACAAAGACTCAGCATTGAGTAAGTACTTGCGTGGATCTGTTCGGTCGGGGTGGGTATCCCGGAGCATGCCTGACTGAGACGTCCCGTAGGGGCGAAGCGAGTGCGGACCCTCTAGTAGTGCAGTTCCCATTGCCCGCGAGGGCGTGGGTCACGACCGAGGGGCGCGAGTGTGTGTGAGTGTGAGAGTGCTCCGGAAGATGGGACAGAGGCCGAGTGAGCCCTCTGACCCCATGGGTGGCTCGCAGGTGAAGCTAGCAGACATACCACTAGAAAGTCCCCTTGGTTGGGGGCAGATGTTGCTCTTGGCTGGGGGCGAGGTGCCGGTGCCGTTGCTCTGTGTAGGGGGGAGATGACATTGCTCTTGGTTGGGGAATAAGTGCCGTTCTTCTTCGTTTGGGGGGAGTTGCTGCCGTTGCTGTTGGTTGGGGGGGCAGGCGCCATTCCTCTTGGTTTGGGGGGAGATATCGGTGTCATTGCTCGTGGTTGGGGGGGAGATGTCTCTCCCGTTCCTCCACGCAGGGGGGTAGATGCTGTTGCTCTTGGTTGGGGGGAGATGCCTTTTGGTTGGGAGGAGATCCTGCTCTTAGCTGGGGGCGAGGTGTCGGTGCCGTTGCTCTGTGTAGGAGGGAGATGACATTGCTCTTGGTTGGGGGGAGATGCCAATGCCGTTGGTCTTGGTTGGGGGGGGAAATGTCATTGATCAAGGCTGGGGGGAGCTGTCGGTGCCGTTCTTCTTGGTTGGGGAATAAAAACGTGCCGTTCTTCTTGGTTGGGGAATAAAAACGCGCCGTTCTTCTTGGTTGGGGAATAAAAACGCGCCGTTCTTCTTGGCTGGGGAATAAAAAAGTGCCGTTCTTCTTGGCTGGGGGGAGATGTCGTTGTCGTTGCTCCTGGCTGGGGGGAGATGTCGTTGCCCTTGGCTGGGGGGAGTTGTTGCTGTCGTTGCTCTTGGTTGGGGGACAGGCGTCTTTCCTCTTGGTCTGGGGGGAGATGCCGGTGCCGTTGCACTGTGTAGGGGGGATATGACCTTGCTCTTGGTTGGGGGGGAGACGTCGGTGCCGCTGCTCTTGGTTGGGGGGGAGACGTCGGTGCCGCTGCTCTTGGTTGGGGGGGGATATGTCGGTGCCGTTGCTCTTGGTTGGGGGGGGAGACGTCGGTGCCGTTGCTCTTGGTTGGGGGGGGAGACGTCGGTGCCGTTGCTCTTGGTTGGGGGGGGGGAGATGTCGGTGCCGTTGCTCGTGGTTGGGGAGGAGACATCAGTGCCGTTGCTCTTGGTGGGGGGGAGATGTCAGTGCCGCTGCTCATGGTTGGGAGGGAGATGTCGGTGCCGCTGCTCATGGTTGGGAGGGAGATGTCGGTGCCGTTGCTCTTGGTTGGGGGGGAGACGTCGGTGCCGTTGCTCTTGGTTGGGGGGGAGACGTCAGTGCCGTTGCTCTTGGTTGGGGGGGAGATGTTGTTGCTCTTGGTTGGGGGGGAGACGTCGGTGCCGTTGCTCTTGGTTGGGGGGGAGACGTCGGTGCCGTTGCTCTTGGTTGGGGGGGAGACGTCGGTGCCGTTGCTCTTGGTTGGGGGGGAGACGTCGGTGCCGTTGCTCTTGGTTGGGGGGGAGACGTCGGTGCCGTTGCTCTTGGTTGGGGGGGAGACGTCGGTGCCGTTGCTCTTGGTTGGGGGGGAGACGTCGGTGCCGTTGCTCTTGGTTGGGGGGGAGACGTCGGTGCCGTTGCTCTTGGTTGGGGGGGAGATGTTGTTGTTCTTGGTTGGGGGGGAGACGTCGGTGCCGTTGCTCTTGGTTGGGGGGGGAGACGTCAGTGCCGTTGCTCTTGGTTGGGGGGGAGACGTCAGTGCTGTTGCTCTTGGTTGGGGGGGAGATGTTGTTGCTCTTGGTTGGGGGGAGACGTCGGTGCCGTTGCTCTTGGTTGGGGGGAGATGTCAGTGCCGTTGCTCATGGTTGGGAGGGAGATGTCAGTGCCGTTGCTCATGGTGGGGGGCAGATGTCGGTGCCGTTGCTCTTGGTTGGGGGGGAGACGTCGATGCCGTTGCTCTTGGTTGGGGGGGGAGACGTCGATGCCGTTGCTCTTGGTTGGGGGGGGAGACGTCGATGCCGTTGCTCTTGGTTGGGGAGGAGACGTCAGTGCCGTTGCTCTTGGTTGGGGAGGAGACGTCAGTGCCGTTGCTCTTGGTTGGGAGGGAGATGTTGTTGCTCTTGGTTGGGGGGGAGACGTCGGTGCCGTTGCTCTTGGTTGGGGGGAGACGTCGGTGCCGTTGCTCATGGTTGGGAGGGAGATGTCAGTGCCGTTGCTCATGTTGGGGGGGAGATGTCGATGCCGTTGCTCTTGGTTGGGGGGGAGACGTCGGTGCCGTTGCTCTTGGTTGGGGGGGGAGACGTCGGTGCCGTTGCTCTTGGTTGGGGGGGGAGACGTCGGTGCCGTTGCTCTTGGTTGGGGGGGGGAGACGTCGGTGCCGTTGCTTTTGGTTGGGGCGGGGAGACGTCGGTGCCGTTGCTCTTCGTTGGGGGGGGAGACGTCGGTGCCGTTGCTCTTGGTTGGGGGTGAGATGTCAGTGCCGTTGCTCTTGGTTGGGAGGAGATGTCGGTGCCGTTGCTCTTGGCTGGGGGGGAGGTGTCGTTCTTGGTGCTCTGGGTTGGGAGGAGATGCCGTTGCTCTTGGTTGGGGAGGAAGTGCCGTTGCTCATGGTTGGGGGGTAGATATCACTGTTCCGCTCCTTTTTTGCTTGCTCAATAAATTCCTTACTACTGACAACGGTGTGTATTGTTCTTCACACCTACAACAATTTGTTGCCGTGACTCTGCTGCCGACTTCCCACCCCAGGACTGGCACCCCATCTCCGGACAGCCCCTGGGCTGGGTGATTCCTGCGCCGAGACCTGTAGCTCCGAGCTCTAAATTTGGTAAATGAGCAAAAGAAACCGCAGTACCCCGTAATTCTTGTGCACGAAGAACAAAGTCTCAGCATTGAGTAAGTACTTGCGTGGATCTGTTCGGTCGGGGTGGGTATCCCGGAGCATGCCTGACTGAGACGTCCCGTAGGGGCGAAGCGAGTGCGGACCCACTAGTAGTGCAGTTACCATTGCCCGCGAGGGCGTGGGTCACGACCGAGGGGTGCGAGTGTGTGTGAGTGTGAGAGTGCTCCGGAAGATGGGATAGAGGCCGAACGAGCCCTCTGACCCCATGGGTGGCTCGCAGGTGAAGCTAGCAAACATACCACTAGAAAGCCCCCTTGGTTGGGGGCAGATGTTGCTCTTGGCTGGGGGCGAGGTGCCGGTGCCGTTGCTCTGTGTAGGGGGGAGATGCTGTTTGTATTGGTTGGGGAATAAGTGCCGTTCTTCTTGGTTGGGAGGGAGATGTTGTTGCTCTTGGTTAGGGGGGAGACGTCGGTGCCGTTGCTCATGGTTGGGGGGAGATGTCGGTGCCGTTGCTCGTGGTTGGGGGGAGATGTCGGTGCCGTTGCTCTTGGTGGGGGGGAGATGTCAGTGCCGCTGCTCATGGTTGGGAGGGAGATGTTGGTGCCGTTGCTCTTGGTTGGGGGGGGAGACGTTGGTGCCGTTGCTCTTGGTTGGGGGGGGAGACGTCAGTGCTGTTGCTCTTGGTTGGGGCGGAGATGTTGTTGCTCTTGGTTGGGGGGGAGACGTCGGTGCCGTTCCTCTTGGTTGGGGGGAGATGTCGGTGCCGTTGCTCATGGTTGGGAGGGAGATGTCAGTGCCGTTGCTCATGGTTGGGAGGGAGATGTCAGTGCCGTTGCTCTTGGTTGGGGAGGAGACGTCAGTGCCGTTGCTCTTGGTTGGGAGGGAGATGTTGTTGCTCATGGTTGGGGGGAGACGTCGGTGCCGTTGCTCGTGGTTGGGGGGAGATGTCGGTGCCGTTGCTCGTGGTTGGGGGGAGATGTCGGTGCCGTTGCTCGTGGTGGGGGGGAGATGTCGGTGCCGCTGCTCATGGTTGGGAGGGAGATGTTGGTGCCGTTGCTCTTGGTTGGGGGGGAGACGTTGGTGCCGTTGCTCTTGGTTGGGGGGGGTGACGTTGGTGCCGTTCATCTTGGTGGGGGGGAGACGTCGGTGCTGTTGCTCATGCTTGGGGGGAGAGATGTCAGTGCCGTTGCTCATGGTTGGGAGGGAGATGTTGGTGCCATTGCTCTTGGTGGGGGGGGAGATGTCGGTGCCGTTGCTCTTGGTTGGGAAGGAGATGTTGGTGCCGTTGCTCTTGGTTGGGAAGGAGACGTTGGTGCCGTTGCTCTTGGTTGGGGAGGAGACGTCAGTGCCGTTGCTCTTGGTTGGGAGGGAGATGTTGTTGCTCTTGGTTGGGGGGGAGACGTCGGTGCCGTTGGTCTTGGTTATGGGGGGGGAGACGTCGGTGCCGTTGCTCTTGGTTGGGGGGGGAGACGTCGGTGCCGTTGCTCTTGGTTGGGAGGGAGATGTTGTTGCTCTTGGTTGGGGGGGAGACGTCGGTGCCGTTGGTCTTGGTTGGGGGGGGGGAGACGTCGGTGCCGTTGCTCTTGGTTGGGGGGGAGACGTCGGTGCCGTTGCTCTTGGTTGGGGGGGGAGACGTCGGTGCCGTTGCTCTTGGTTGGGGGGGAGACGTCGGTGCCGTTGCTCTTGGTTGGGGGGGGAGACGTCGGTGCCGTTGCTCTTGGTTGGGGGGGGAGACGTCGGTGCCGTTGCTCTTGGTTGGGGGGGCAGGTGTTGTTGGTGCTCTGGGTTGGGAGGAGATGCCGTTGCTCGTGGTTGGGGAGGAAGTGCTGCTGCTCGAGGCTGGGGGGTAGATATCACTGTTCCGCTCCTTTTTTGCTTGCTCAATAAATTCCTTACTATTGACAACGGTGTGTATTGTTCTTCACACCTACAACAATTTGATGCCGTGACTCTGCTGCGGAGTTCCCACCCCAGGAGGGACACCCCATCTCTGGACGGCCCCTGGGCTGGGTGATTCCTGCGCCGAGACCTGTAGCTCCAAACTCTAAATTTGGTAAATGAGCGAAAGAAACCGCAGTACCCAGTAATTCTTGTGCACAAAGAACAAAGACTCAGCATTGAGTAAGTACTTGCGTGGATCTGTTCGGTCGGGGTGGGTATCCCGGAGCACGCCTGACTGAGACGTCCCGTAGGGGCGAAGCGAGTGCGGACCCTCTAGTAGTGCAGTTCCCATTGCCCGCGAGGGCGTGGGTCACGACCGAGGGGCGCGAGTGTGTGTGAGTGTGAGAGTGCTCCGGAAGATGGGACAGAGGCCGAGTGAGCCCTCTGACCCCATGGGTGGCTCACAGGTGAAGCTAGCAGACATACCACTAGAAAGCCCCCTTGGTTGGGGGCAGATGTTGCTCTTGGCAGGGAGCGAGGTGCCGGTGCCGTTACTCTGTGTAGGGGGGAGATGCTGTTTGTATTGCTGGGGAATAAGTGCCGTTCTTCTTGGTTGGGAGGGAGATGTTGTTGCTCTTGGTTAGGGGGGAGACGTCGGTGCCGTTGCTCATGGTTGGGGGGAGATGTCGGTGCCGTTGCTCGTGGTTGGGGGGAGATGTCGGTGCCGTTGCTCGTGGTTGGGGGGAGACGTCAGTGCCGCTGCTCTTGGTTGGGAGGGAGATGTCGGTGCCGTTGCTCTTGGTTGGGGGGGAGACGTTGGTGCCGTTGCTCTTGGTTGGGGGGGAGACGTCAGTGCCGTTGCTCTTGGTTGGGGGGGAGACGTCAGTGCCGTTGCTCTTGGTTGGGGGGGAGATGTTGTTGCTCTTGGTTGGGGGGAGACGTCGGTGCCGTTGCTCTTGGCTGGGGGGAGATGTCGGTGCCGTTGCTCATGGTTGGGAGGGAGATGTCAGTGCCGTTGCTCCTGGTGGGGGGCAGATGTCAGTGCCGTTGCTCTTGGTTGGGGGGGGAGACGTCGATGCCGTTGCTCTTGGTTGGGGAGGAGACGTCAGTGCCGTTGCTCTTGGTTGGGAGGGAGATGTTGTTGCTCTTGGTTGGGGGGGAGACGTCGGTGCCGTTGCTCTTGGTTGGGGGGAGATGTCGGTGCCGTTGCTCATGGTTGGGAGGGAGACGTCAGTGCCGTTGCTCCTGGTGGGGGGCAGATGTCAGTGCCGTTGCTCTTGGTTGGGGGGGAGACGTCGGTGCCGTTGCTCTTGGTTGGGGGGGAGACGTCGATGCCGTTGCTCTTGGTTGGGGGGGGAGACGTCAATGCCGTTGCTCTTGGTTGGGGGGGAGACGTCAGTGCCGTTGCTCTTCGTTGGGAGGGAGATGTTGTTGCTCTTGGTTGGGGGGGAGACGTCGGTGCCGTTGCTCTTGGTTGGGGGGGGAGACGTCATTGCCGTTGCTCTTGGTTGGGGAGGAGACGTCAGTGCCGTTGCTCTTGGTTGGGGAGGAGACGTCAGTGCCGTTGCTCTTGGTTGGGAGGGAGATGTTGTTGCTCTTGGTTGGGGGGGTGACGTCGGTGCCGTTGCTCTTGGTTGGGGGGAGACGTCGGTGCCGTTGCTCATGGTTGGGGGGAGATGTCGGTGCCGTTGCTCATGGTTGGGGGGAGATGTCAGTGCCGTTGCTCTTGGTGGGGGGGAGATGTCAGTGCCGCTGCTCATGGTTGGGAGGGAGATGTCAGTGCCGCTGCTCTTGGTTGGGGGGGGTGACGTTGGTGCCGTTCATCTTGGTGGGGGGGGAGACGTCGGTGCCGTTGCTCATGCTTGGGGGGGAGAGATGTCAGTGCCGTTGCTCATGGTTGCGAGGGAGATGTTGGTGCCATTGCTCTTGGTTGGGAGGGAGATGTCAGTGCCGTTGCTCTTGGTTGGGGGGGAGATGTCAGTGCCGTTGCTCATGTTGGGGGGGAGATGTCAGTGCCGTTGCTCATGTTGGGGGGGAGACGTCGGTGCCGTTGCTCTTGGTTGGGGGGGGAGACGTCGGTGCCGTTGCTCTTGGTTGGGGGGGGAGACGTCGGTGCCGTTGCTCTTGGTTGGGGGGGAGACGTCGGTGCCGTTGCTCTTGGTTGGGGGGGAGACGTCGGTGCCGTTGCTCTTGGTTGGGGGGGGGAGACGTCGGTGCCGTTGCTCTTGGTTGGGGGGGCAGGTGTTGTTGGTGCTCTGGGTTGGGAGGAGATGCCGTTGCTCGTGGTTGGGTAGGAAGTGCTGCTGCTCGAGGCTGGGGGGTAGATATCACTGTTCCGCTCCTTTTTTGCTTGCTCAATAAATTCCTTACTATTGACAACGGTGTGTATTGTTCTTCACACCTACAACAAATTGGTGCCGTGACTCTGCTGCGGAGTTCCCACCCCAGGAGGGACACCCCATCTCTGGACGGCCCCTGGGCTGGGTGATTCCTGCGCCGAGACCTGTAGCTCCAAACTCTAAATTTGGTAAATGAGCGAAAGAAACCGCAGTACCCAGTAATTCTTGTGCACAAAGAACAAAGACTCAGCATTGAGTAAGTACTTGCGTGGATCTGTTCGGTCGGGGTGGGGTATCCCGGAGCACGCCTGACTGAGACGTCCCGTAGGGGCGAAGCGAGTGCGGACCCTCTAGTAGTGCAGTTCCCATTGCCCGCGAGGGCGTGGGTCACGACCGAGGGGCGCGAGTGTGTGTGAGTGTGAGAGTGCTCCGGAAGATGGGACAGAGGCCGAGTGAGCCCTCTGACCCCATGGGTGGCTCGCAGGTGAAGCTAGCAGACATACCACTAGAAAGCCCCCTTGGTTGGGGGCAGATGTTGCTCTTGGCTGGGGGCGAGGTGCCGGTGCCGTTGCTCTGTGTAGGGGGGAGATGACATTGCTCTTGGTTGGGGAATAAGTGCCGTTCTTCTTCGTTTGGGGGGAGTTGCTGCCGTTGCTGTTGGTTGGGGGGGCAGGCGCCGTTCCTCTTGGTTTGGGGGGAGATATCGGTGTCATTGCTCGTGGTTGGGGGGAGATGCCAATGCCGTTGGTCTTGGTTGGGGGGGAAATGTTATTGATCAAGGCTGGGGGGAGCTGTCGGTGCCGTTCTTCTTGGCTGGGGAATAAAAACGTGCCGTTCTTCTTGGCTGGGGAATAAAAAAGTGCCGTTCTCCTTGGCTGGGGAATAAAAAAGTGCCGTTCTTCTTGGCTGGGGGGAGATGTCGTTGTCGTTGCTCCTGGCTGGGGGGAGATGTCGTTGCCCTTGGCTGGGGGGCAGGCGTCTTTCCTCTAGGTCTGGGGGGAGATGCCGGTGCCGTTGCTCTGGGTTGGGGGTGAGATGTCGCTGCGTTGCTTGTGGTTGGGGGGAGATGCCATTGTCATTGCTCGTGTTTGGGGGGGCAGGTGCCGTTGCTCTTGGTTGGGGGGGAGATGCCGGAGCCATTGCTGGTGGCTGGGGGGGAGATGCTGTTGCTCTTGACTGGGGAGGAAGTGCCGTTGTTGGTGCTCGTGGGTGGGAGGAGAGGCCGTTACTCGTGGTTGGGGGAGGGAGATATCGCTGTTCCGCTCCTTTATTGCTTGCTCAATAAATTCTTTACTACTGACAACGGTGTGTACTGTTCTTCACACCTACAAGAATTTGGTGCAGTGACTCGGATCCAGGCGACTCTGCTGCGGAATTCTCACTCCAGGGGGGGCGCCCCGTCTCCGGACGGCCCCTGGGCTGGGTAATTCCTGCGCGAGACCTGCAGCTCCGAACTCTAAATTCGGTAAACGAGCGAAAGAAACTGCAGTACCCAGTAATTCTTGTGCACAAAGACCGAAACAAAGACTCAGGATTGAGGAAGTATTGGCGTGGATCTGTTTGGTCGGGGTGGGTATCCCGGAGCACGCCTGACTGAGACGTCCCGTAGGGGCGAAGCGAGTGCGGACCCTCTAGTAGTGCAGTTCCCATTGCCCGCGAGGGCGTGGGTCACGACCGAGGGGCGCGAGTGTGTGTGAGTGTGAGAGTGCTCCGGAAGATGGGACAGAGGCCGAGTGAGCCCTCTGACCCCATGGGTGGCTCGCAGGTGAAGCTAGCGGACATACCACTAGAAAGCCCCCTTGGTTGGGGGCAGATGTTGCTCTTGGCTGGGGGCGAGGTGCCGGTGCCGTTGCTCTGTGTAGGGGGGAGATGACATTGCTCTTGGTTGGGGAATAAGTGCCGTTCTTCTTGGCCGGGGGGGAGATGTCACAGTAGTTGCTCTTGGTCGGGGAGACATGCCGTTTGTCCTGTTTGGGGGCGAGATGTTGTTGCTCATGGTGGCAGGGGAGATGTCACTGTCACTCTCTTCACTGGGGGGAGACGTGTCCGTGTCGATGCTCGTGGCCGGGGGGGGACGTGTCCGTGTCAACACTCATGGTTGCGGGGAGATGCCATTTCTCCTGTTGGGATGGGAGATGCCATTGTTGGTGCTCTTGTTTGGGAGCAGATGCCGTTCCTCTCGGTTGTGGAAGAAGTGTTGTTCCTCTTGGCTGGGGGGCAGACGTCGCTGCTCTCAGCTGGGGGTCGGTGTCCCCATGCTGTTCCCATGGCCATAACACGGTGACGTTACAGTCAGTGCAGTGCGGTTCTGAGTCGTCCCAGGAGATGTAGCTTCCCATTCCTCACCGCTTTCACAGAGCACCCCATGTTCCTCAGTGCAGCCGTTATATCCCCGGGAGTGCTGCGGATCTCCACGGCCACCTGTTGGACACAGAACAGCAATGAGGGCGCTGCCCCACACTTGTAGGGCAGCAGCTCTTACACAAACGCGCTCCTCTGAGAAAGGAGTGCTCGTAACCCCCATTTCATCTCTTACTGCGGCCAGCAGAAAACCTGCCTGCGTACAAGCGATGCGCAAACGAGGGGCTCGTGATGCTCCATCTCCTGCTCTGCAGATCCCACAATACTTACACCATCCATCGGAGCAGTCCCAGCAAGCCTTAAACACCGCTGAGCTGCAAAAAGAGATCAAAGAAACACAGAACTTAATTCATGAAGGGATAACGAGTCACAAAATGCCTTCAAACAATGCTCCACCTGAGCTGATGTAGGGCACCATTTACTACCGCTGTGAAACAGGCTGGGATGATGCGGGAGCAGACAAAGTTCAGGACCCCAGGGTGGAAATGATGGTGTAAAACCTGTGGAAAAAGAAACAAAGGCTGAACCAGGAAAAAAACAAGCACAAAAAAGATTGTGAGAACACTGAACCCCTTTATAGGAAAGGTCAAAAGCTGCAGTACTCCATCAGCTGAGCAGCATTACCCTGGGGCTGAGTGAAGCACTCCAGAAATGAGGCAGTACTGAAACAAAGCAGTAAACAACAGCTCCTCCATCACCAGCTCAGAGAAAAAGAAACAACCCCACCATCTCCCTTACAAAGAAAAGGAAGAGCAGAGAGAACACACAGAGCAAGCGCAGCACCAATAAACCAGAACTAGAGCCCCAAAACAACAGAGAGCATAACCCAGAACTGAGAGAGAACACACAGAGCAAACATAGCACCAATAAACTAGAATCAGAGCCCCAAAACAACAGAGAGCATAACCCAGAGCCCAAAGAGAGCACACAAAACAAACACAGCACCAATAAACCAAAATCAGTGCTCAAAGAAACAGAAATCATAATCCGAAGCATAGAAAGAACACACAAAACAAACACAGCACCAATAAACCGGAATCAGAGCCCCAAAAAAACAGAGGGCATAACCCCAAAGCAAAAAAAAAGAACTCACTGACCTCACTCCCAGCCACAGAACTTACCCCAGCGCTCCATAGGAAGCAGCTCCAGGCTGAGATGCTGCCCCTGCGGAAGCCGGCCCTTAAATGAGGGTGGGGGGGGTGGAGCCAGGTATCCCCTCCTATTCCCTCCCACGGCCTAACTGCTCCCACCTGTGCTCCCAGGGCTGGCCACGCCCCCTCCCCAGGTGCGCCATCACTGCTCTGTGACTGACAGTTCCCATACAGGTGGGAATTAATTAATGAATAAACCAGGTCTGCCTGCCCAGCAAAGAGATCAATTGATGAGCTGCCTCACTGCTGTCCCCACATCCCCCAGTGCTCCACGATGTCCCCCCAACATCCGCAGTGTCCCCCAACTTCCGCTGTGTCCCCACGTCCCCCTGGATCCCCACGATGTCACTCTCCGTGTCCCCATGCCCCAATGTCACCACAACACCAACACACCCACAATGTCCCCTCATGATCTCCCCACTGTCCTCAATGTCCACATGTCCCCAGTGTCACCCCCAGTGTCCCCACATCCCCCCCAGGGGCACATCCCCGGTGCCCATCAGTTGTGGGGCGGTGGTGGTCACAGCGCTGGTGACAGCAGGGACAGAGGTGGGGACACTGCTGTGCCACGTGGGGCACCCCGTGCTGTGCGAGGTCATGGGGGGGGCACGAGGGCACAGAGGGGACACGGGGACATGGGAGGACGGGGGGAGATACAGCAGGGGCTGGGGGCTGGGGAGGGATGGAGGGACAGAGGGATAGCATGGGGATGGGGGACAGGGGACGGTGTGGGTGACAGCAGCAGTGATGTGTGGTGATGCTGGGGAGTGACGGGGGGAATTTGGGGGTGACAACGGGAAGTGGCGCTGTGATGACATTTGGGTGATGTTGAGGGAATAATGTTGGGGTGACACCTTGGGCTGAACCTGGGGGTGCTGTGTTGGGGATGTAAAGGAAGACTTGTGCAAGCAGGAGTTCCACTTGGGCTCCATGTCATGCGCTGGCCACGCAGATGTGGTGTGCCAATGGAACAAACCCTGCAGACCCCGGGGAGAATCAAAGCTGGAGAGATGCGGTGGTGGGGGAGAGAGGCACAGTGCCCTTTGAAGCAGGGGACGCCCTGCTGGCACTGCCTGTCCCATCCCTTGTTGCCATGTTCCTGCTCTCTCCTTTTCGGCGCTTTGCCGCCTCTCAAGGGTTGTAAAGTAATAATGCGCTGGCACTATGGGAACTGTTTTGTGTCACGTCAAGGAGAGATGCTAGGGGGAGACGTGGGGGTGAAATTGTTGGGGGGGGGGGGTGAATCTGAGGTGATATAAGGCAGAGACATTGGGGGTTCTGTTGCTATCTCTCAAGGATTATAAAGTAATAATGCGCTCACAGCAGGGGGCATACTTATTAGGGGATCTACTTGGTTTAACATCAAAGTGATGCTGGGGGGAGACACTAGGGTGACACTGCTGGGGCAATGCTGGGGGTGAAATAAGACAGTGGTGTTGGGGGTGATGTTGGGGTATCACTAGCAGTGACTTCAAGAAGTGATATAGGGTTGATGTTGCTAGGTTGTGATGCTGAGGGGTGGTGGGGTTGAAGAGTGATGGAGTGACTGGGAGCGGTAATTTGGCGGGAGTGATAATGGTGGGGGTGACCGTGGTAGTGACAGGGGTAACAGGGACGTGATGGCAGGAGGGCTGATGGTGAGGGGTACGCTGTGGGGGAGAGGCAACGAGGGTGAGTTTGGGGTGACGCTGGGGGGAGATGCTGAGTCATGTGGGGGGATGACCCTGTTGGGGGAGTGATGTTGGATTATATGTTGGGCTATCACTGAGGGATGACATCAAGGAATGATGCTGGAGGTTGACACACTGAGGGGTGAGGCTCTTGGTGATATAGCTAGGGTGACAGGGGGTGATATGGTAACGCTGGGGGATGTCTGGGTATCCCTGGGCAGTGACATCAGGGAGTGACACTGTGGGGGTGTGATATAAGGCAGAGCTGTTGGGTGTAATGTTGAGGTACCTCTGGGGTTTAACATCAGGGAGCAATGCTGGGGCTAACGCTTGGGTGATGTGAGGGTGACAACGGGGAGTGATGTTGGGTTGATGTTGCTGGGTTGTGATAATGGGGGGCTGTCTTTGGGATGCACACTCTGGGGACACACTGGGATGACACTGTGTGGATGCTGGGGTACCACTGGAGGGTGATATCAGGTGGTGGTGGGGTTGGGGAGTGATGGGGGAGACTGGGGGTTGTTGCTGGGGGGGTTAGGGTTAGGCACAGTGCCCTTTGAAGTAGGGGACACTCTTCTGGCACTGCCTGTCCCATCCCCTGCTGCCATGCTCCTGCTCTCTCCTTTTCGGCGCTTTGCCGCCTCTCAAGGGTTGTAAAGTAATAATGCACTGGCACTATGGGAACTGTTTTGTGTCACGTCAAGGAGAGATGCTAGGGGGAGACGTGGGGGTGAAATTGTTGGGGGGGGGGGTGAATTTGGGGTGATGTAAGGCAGAGACTTTGGGGGTTCTGTTGCTGTCTCTCAAGGATTGTAAAGTAATAGTGCTCTTGCAGTGGGGGCCGTTACTAGAGGGCCAGGTGGAGCTGAGGAGTGAGTTGCTATGGGGCTGGGGGGGGTACGTTATGCGGCCCCCGCGGCCGCCATCAGCCGGGCCGCGCTCACGGCCCCGCAGTTCCATCTGCAGCCGCTCCCGCGGCGCCTCTGCCCGCAGCTCCGGCTCCGCCGCGGCACCGCTTCCGCCCGCCCCGGACCGCTTGGCCAATCGGGGCCGCGATCGACGGCGGAATAAACGGAAGTAATGGCGGTGCGCGGGGCTTGTGGGTAGCGAGGCGGAAGTACATCTCTAGCGAGGCACCGGGGCAGGGCCGGAAGCGCGCGAGTTCGCCCGAAAGCGATTAAAGCGGAGCAGAAACGAACGGGGTGGGCCGGAAGTGAGTGGGGAGGGACCGGAAAGCGTGGGGCCGCCGCGCCGGGTTTGCGACGCTGTCCTGGGCTATGCCGCTGCGCGCCGTGTACCTGCTGAGCGCGCCCGGCCCCCGCGGTCGCCCCCGCACCTACGTGGGGTTCACGCACGACCCGTGGCGGCGGCTGCGGCAGCACAACGCGGGACGGCAGCGGGGCGGAGCGCGGCGCACGAGCGGGCGCGGGCCTTGGTGGGTAACCGAAATCTGGGGGTCCTGGGCCAGAAGTGTGGGGGGCGTCGGGGGGAGGGGAGATCGTCACGGCCGCTCTGTCGCCGCAGGCGGATGGAGCTTTATGTGCACGGCTTTCCGTCGGACGTGGCGGCGCTCCGGGTAGGACGCTCTCCGGGTAGGACACGCACCCCCATCACCCCTTGGCCGCACCCCACAGACCTCCAAGAAGCGCTTCACTCGCTATGTCCCGCCCCTCACAAGTCCACGCCCTTCTCCGTGCCCGTCTCTCTCCGTTGGGGGACCTCTCTCCGTGTCCTACACGTTACCGAAGCCCCGCTCCCCCTAAGCCCCAGCCGTGCAGGGATCCCTTGCCCCCGTTAAGCCGTGCCCCCAGTTTTGCTAAGCCCTGCCCACTCAACAGCGTCACCCTTATCCAGTCTGGCTGCCCAACAACCTCAGCCCCGCCCCTTTCGCTAAGCCCCGCCCCCTCTGCAGTTCGAGTGGGCGTGGCAGCACCCCGCTGCCTCCCGCCGCCTCCAGGGCGCCAAGCCTCGCCCCCTGCCCGGTGAGCAGCCAATCGCCTTCGCGCTCCGCACGCTGCCTCGCCTCCTCTGGGCCCCGCCCTGGTACCGACTCCCGTTGCGCCTGCGCTGGCTCCGCCCCCCTCCGTGCCCCACCCTCTGCCCGGCCCCGCCTCCTCACGTCGTTATGGAAACAGACCCGGGAGGACCAAGGCCACGCCCCCGGAAGCGGCCCACGCCCCCTTTGACCACACCCTCTGCGTGCACGCTGTGTTTGGAACCCTGCGAGGTGAGGGGGGTGTTGGAATATTTAGGGTCATTGGGAGAAATCGGCTGTGTTAAATGCGCATTTTGGAGGTGCACCCCTGTCGTGCTGGGATGCTGTGGGACAAGTTTGGGGCGCTCAGGGTCCCTGTATGGCATATTGGGGTCATTCAGAGGCGTCTGTGGGCCCTGGATTGGGTGTTTCGGGGTCATTTTGTGGGGACTGGGGGTCTCAGTGTGGCATTTTGGACTCATTGATGGATCTCAAAATTGATGTTCTGCCTACCTCATGGTAGGATGCTAGGGGACAGCTAGGCGCCCAAGGAAGCGATTGGGAGTTCTGGGAGAGGGTGGGGGCGAGCATTCAGGGGCAGAATGACAGAGGGGGTGTAGCCTAGTGTGACCCCACTCCCTCTTTGTGCCTTCATCCCCAGGGCCCCACCCTGTGCTGTCCCCAACCCACCTGCCACGCCTGCTACCACGCCCGCTGCCTTGCTCCACGCTTCCTGGGGGCAGAGCAAAATGAATTGCTTCCACTAGACGGGACCTGCCCCAGGTGAGTGAGCAGGGACTGGGGAGAGTGGGGTCAAGGTGGAGGGGTATGGCCTGCACTAAGCTCCACCCCCAGGTGCCAGCAGGCAGTGCTGTGGGGAGAGCTGATTGGCTGCGGTGATGGCGATGATGAGTGGGCAGAGCTTGGAGACCCTGCACTGGTAAGCACCTCCCACATGTGTCTGACCCAGCTCCCATCTCTGACCCCACACACTGACCTCTGATCCTGCAGGGCCATTGGACGGATGAGCTGCTGCTGCACGGAGAAGGGGCAGAGCCTGAGTGAAGTCACACCCCATCAGCTCTTTTTTAACGTAATTTATTCTCAATAAAGCAACGTGCGGGGCTGCTCCCAGCGCTGTTCTTTTGCGTCCTGAAGGGAATGGGGTCCTTTTGGCATCTTCCAGTGGACACTTACGAGTCCTGCCGGGTGATGTGGGGTCCTTGATAGATTCTCTGGGGGTCCTGTGGGTCATCCTGAGGCCCCATGGGGTGAGTTTAGGAATGGAATATTGTGATTTCAGGGCCCTTACTGTGGCATCCCTGCAGATCCTCTCCCCTGACAACAAAAACCCAAAACACCCTAAAATTCATCCTAAAGCCAGCACAACCCATCACACCACACTTTGGTGTAACCCTTAAAGAGCCTCAGACCACCAAAAAACTGTGGGGGAAAGAGAGGGTGGGGGTGAAGCCGAGGCAGCTGACGGTCAGGTGCAATGCTGAGCCAGCTGGGAGCTGCAATGTGTGCAGGGGCTGCAGGGAGCAAAACCAGTCCATTCTCCCGGCAGACTTGGGCATAAAAGCCACAGAAAATAGACATGGGCCATCCTGGATTGGAAGGTGGCACAAACACTGCTGAGCTGGTTGTCCAAGAATTGCTCACCTGCACCTGGGGAACTTCGTAAAAACAGATGCTTTTTCAAATTTTCGGGCTACTGCCTGGAGGACTAATCACAATTGAACCTCGTGGATTAGCTGTGTAGAGCGCTCAGAACATAGATACTCCAATTCTGCATTTCTGTGCCCGTGCGTTGCGCCGCCTGCAGGACCACACACCGGCAGTTCCGAGCATTGGCCACGCGGGGGCAGCACAGACCGCGGGAAGGATCCTATGGGATTGATGTTGTTTACTTTTGATGACAAGGGGGGAGCACAAAGTTAGAAGATAAGGTGGAGAGAAAAAAAAAAAAAAAAAGGCAAAGAAAACAGAGGAAAACTTCTCCAAACCTAGGTAACCTGTGCTAAGTGCATATAAACATCTGTAAAAAAAATAATTGATGTTATCATGCTTTTTTCTGTGTGTGCCAGCATTTACTATGCTGTTTTTAAATATTCACACAACAAAATTTAACTGCCAAGCAAATCTAATGACAGTGAAGTGAAGGCACATGAGCAGAACGCACAGGGCCATATTAATGCTCCCTCAGGCTTTGTGTTGGTGGTGGTCAGCCACAATGTCCTAGGAGAACATCGTGCTCCATTACCATTGACAAATTTCCAAGAGAGATGTAGCAGAGAATCAGGGGAAAAAGTGGAACAGAATCCTTGAGGTGAAAATGCTTGAGTGGTGGAGACATATTATGCCAATAGAGGATGAAGAAAATGGCTGCTGGGTTCTGAGACTTTCCTTAAGCTTACATCCCAGCCTGGTAGATGCATCTCACTCTATCGCTGGCCACGTGGCTCATTGGGCTGGGAGAGCAGACCCCCACCGTGTGAGGTGAACCTCTTGTGGCCCCCCATTTGATCTCTAAGGGGGCTTCCCTCAGCCATCCCAAAACCTGCCTGCAAACATAGCAGTGCATAAACAAAGGGCTCCATTATCTGCTGCACTAGATTTCAGGATGCTATGGCCACTAATTAGAGGAGCCTCAGCTATGCTTAAACCCCATTGATCTGTAAAATGGGATGAGATAGATCAAGAGAGAGACAGAACATAACTCAGTACATGAGAACGATGCACAAAATACATTTAAACAACTCTCTGCAGGGGCAAATTAATGCATGGCATTGTTAGTTACAGCTGTGAAGTGGGCTGCTACAATGTGCTACCCAGCAGACAAGTAAAGCTTAAATCCCCAGGGTTGAGATCATAAGCCAAGACCCATGAAGCAGGGAACGGAGCTCAAGCACAAGGAAATTAATTTTAAAAGGTACAAACAAAATCATCTCAAGAACACAGAATCCCATTATGGAAAAGGGCATTAGCTCTAGGCATTCCCAGAGCTGCAGTACACAGTCAGCCTGTTAGCACTAGCTTAGGGCTGAGGGAAGCATTCCAGAAACAAGGTAGTATTGAAAAAAAGGAACTTACATCAACCCCTTCAACAGCAACCCCAAGAATAAGAGATAATCTCTTTGCCTCTCTTACAGAAGAACTGAAGGGCGTTGGAAGGACACCCGTAGCAGATACAGCTGCTTTAAACCAGTTTTGGATCTCCCAAGAAAGGCAGAGATCACAATCCTGTTATTAAGAAGGGTCTAGAGAGCCTGCTTTGGCAGAGGGGCGTGAGATCAGATGACCTCAAGAGGTCCCTTCCAACCCCTACAATTCTGTGAAGGAAACACTCACCCCTTTCCAGGGACCAAGGCTCACCCAACACCCAAAGGTGAACCCCACTTCCTCCATTACTGCCTCGGGCAGCACAGTGCCACCCAACAGCTCTCTGTGAGGGAACACCTTTAATTGATGGGATTCACTCTATGAGCATAATTTAAGACAAATCCACACGTGTGCCTTTTTTTTTAAATGACGCTTCTGTATTTTGCATGCAGCCTCCACCCCCAGCACCCTTTGTGCACAGAGGAGCCCCATTGCCGTGTGTCCTCCCTCCTCCCCCTGCAGTGATGGGAAAGGAACAGCAGCACTACAGCCAGTGAGGATCTCGCAAAGACGTAAAATTTCTCCTCCAAAACACGTGGGAAGGGTGGAGGTTCATTACCGTTGCATCAGACCTGGAAGAGGGGAACAAAGAACAAAGTGAAGAAAGTGCCGATACTGAGGGACAGCCCCACTCCCGCTCAGGCCCTACCTGGGTGGCAGAGGCACGGGGCAGCTGCTGCTCCATCCCACGAAAGCTCAAGCTCGGGGCCCTCAGGGGCTCCGATGTGCGGCCGCTATGGAGGTAAAGCCCTTCAGGTGCCGGCCCTATGCTCCCCCCACACCCAGTAGCCCTGCTCTCACCTCTCGCCTGCTGGCCGCCGCCGCCACCCACGAGCCGCCAGCACCAAGCCCAGACCAGGGCCCAGCAGGGCTATCGGGAGGGCGCACGCAAGGGCCAGGGGAGCTGGGGGCTGGTAGAGGGGGGCAGCCGGGCCCCCCCCCACCTCCTCCTCACAACGGGGACCCATGTAGCCTGGGGGACAGGCACAGACGTGGCCAGAGAAGTGGGTGTAGCAAGTAGCACCGTGCAGGCAGGGCCCTGAGGCACACGCATCAGCACGCTGGCGGCAGTCGTCTCCAGCGTAGCCCAGGGTACAGGAGCAGCTATAGCTGTTGGTGCCATCTACGCAGGTGCCACCATTGGCACAGGGGTTGGGGCTGCAGTCATCCACGTTGTGTTCACATCGTGCTCCCGAGAAGCCCGGCTGGCATTTGCAGATCACACTGTGACCAAGGTCCAGGCAATGCCCACCTGCAGCATGAACCAGGGGTCAGCACAGGCTGGGGGAGCACAGCGTGGCAGGAGAGGAGCTCTGTCCCACTCACCATGCAGGCAAAGGCGGTTGGCACAGCGGTCAGCACGGCGCTCACAGTTGGACCCATGGAAGCCAGGGGGGCAGCGGCAGCTGTAGCCAGCGCCAGGGGTGGGTGCAGGAGCACAGGCCCCTCCATTAAAGCACGGCCCGAGGGCGCAGGGAGATGGTGATGCCTCTGGCAGTGGCTCCAGCACAGGTACCTCTGCTGCTTCTGGGGCTCTTGGTGATGCGGGCCGCACTGGGCCGGGGGGGTCACAGCGCAGCCCCACAGCGTCACTCCGAAAGACCTGGGAAAGGGGCACCAGATACATCCTGAAGGTTGCAGGGACTGGAAAGCCCTGGGAAGGCAGCAAGACAGGGGTCTCAAGGGTGTCACTTACTGTGCTGTTAGCACTGGAGAGGGCGCAGCCACGGCCATCAGTCCCACAGCCCTCTGCATGGGGACAGGCATCAGAAGATGGTGGGGACAGAACAGAGCCAGACGGGGAGAGGATGCACAGTGGGAGGTGGACAGGCACTCACGGTGGGTGCAGCAGAGAGGCCAGCAGCGGCGGTGAGGGGGGACACGGCAGGCAGCAGAGTAGGGGAGGCAGCGGCGGACACAGGGGGGACAGTGTGGGAGGCAGTAGGGCCCACGGGCAGGGGGACGGCAGCGCAGGCGAGTGCTGAAGCGCAGCCCCCCCCCAGCACCTCTCTGCCACGGACCCCCCGGCACCAGGCGCTGCTGTGCCACTGCACGCCCCAGCAGTCGTCTCTGGGGACCTGGGACAGACAACAGTGAGCACAGCACGACACTCCCATAATCCTGAAAGCCTCACCCCATGCCCATGGCCTCCCCTTTGCCCTCACTCCTCTGTAATTTCGACATTTTTTTTCCTGTGGACACACATTTAGCCTCAAACAACCTCCATTTGCCCCTCTTAGACAACTCTCCCCGTCCTCCCAACATCCCCTTCAGGCCTCATGACTTCCCACTTGCAAGCCCCTCCACCAAATGCCTGAGGCTTTCTCCTTACATTCAGTTCTACTGGCGGCTCTCCCTCCCCCCACATCCAATCTGCCTCCCCTCATGTCCCCTAATGACAAAAGGATTCTCGTCACCCTGCTCCCACAGAACTCACTTGGCCCTCCGGAAGCCCCGCACTGTTTCCCCCTCCTTAACCCCATCCACTCACCTCCAGGGTCCTTGGCATCCTCCAGCCGCCAGGACTCAATGATGAGGGAGACAGTGCCCTGGTGGCAGCGGGGAGGAAAACTGACAGTCAAAAACATGAGGCCACGTGGACTGGGGGGGGGGGGGGGCACTGATAGGATTCCAGAGAAGCCCAGAGTCTCGGCTCCATCAGGGTGGGCTGGGGGAATCCTCACCGGCCAAGGGAAGGTGAAAGGCAAGCGAAGAATGCGTGGAGCCCCTGGGGTTGGAGGAGGCCCAGGAGGGCTACGAGCAGCCCCCAGGCTGCAGCCAACCCCCATGGAGGGGCGCAAACAGAGACGGAAGACGAGGCGACAAGAAGGGGGGCCCCTGCATGGCCCCCCCCACGCTGACAGCACCCGCAGCTCCAGCACCCCGGCCAGCTGCACCTGCAGGTGGGCATCAGGATCCCAAACCCCTCTTTCCCTCCAGTTACCCACAGCACCCCAAAGCCCCTATCTTGCACACACCAGTACACTCACAGGAAGTCCACAGCCCACAGAAACATGCCCTCAGGATTCCTCCCACCAGCATCCCACACCCATCATCAAAACGCCTCAGAATGGCCCCTACCCATGACACAACAACTCTCCTCAGCACTCCTTAAAGGCCCTTAGGGTAACTCGAAACAAATTCACCTCCTCCTCCCTCCCTTCCCCCTCGCTAGAGAGCTTAACGGACAAAGACACCCAGTGAAGCACCCAAAGCAAAGCATCAAGGGAATCCCCCAATTCCAAAAATCCCAGACAAAGGCATCCTGAGCTCTCCAGGGCAGCCCAGGATGCGCTCACCATGGGAGGACACAGCAGGGCGAGGACGGCAGCTAGGAGCAGCAGAGCCATGGCCCGGTGCTGGGTGGGACGGGGGGGCGGGGGGGGTGCTCTTCACGTGGTCCCAGAGCTCAGCAGGGTCTGAACCCACTGCCACCCCTGGAACCCCTTGATAAGGACCAGGCCCTACCCTGCGAATAAACCACACCCCCAATCCCACCTACTGCAAGCATAGACCACACCCCCACAGTGGGGTGAGGCAGCCTCCCCCAGCTCCCTCTATCCTCCCACACACTCAAGTCACTGGGAGAAGAGACAACGCACCCTGACCCCCAACACAGAATCAGTAGAATACCCACAACTCCACGTAACCCTTTATTTACCCTCATGGGGTCAAACCTCCCCCCCCACCCTTCCCAAAATAACAAGGGAAAATGTAGCTCAGACACAGTGCCAGGACCACCAGTAAGTCCAAGCGTGCAGTAACGTGACGATAACATCCTGGCGACACGATGACATCTTGGGCCATCACTGCTGCTTGGAACGTGCCCAGAGGCGGCCGGCCAAGGCGCCTAGGAAGAGCCCCGTCGGCTTCTTGCCCTGTGCCATCTCAGCCAAACGCTGCTGCTCCTCCTGCACCCCAACCAGAGCAGGAAACACCCATTACCCCCATAGATCACCACATCTCCACACCTTCCTAACACCCCCATGCGACCCCTGGGAGTCCTCACCTCCTCCAGCTGTGACCGGCGTCGTTTAAAAGCTGCCAACGGGTCATCCTCCAGCGCATAGTTCTCCAGCACAGTCCGCACATCCTCAACACCACTGAGGGCAATGGCTGAGGGAAGCACAGTGGGAATGCATCAGGGCTGGGGAGGGATACATGGCAGACACGTAGATGCAGTTTTTCTCACTTTTGAGGAAAGCGGTGAGGTCATAGAGTGCACGATCGTCAGAGCTGCCGTCCCAGCGGCGAAGTGCCAGCCCATTATAGGGCTGCAGGCAGAAAGCTTCTTTACGGTAGTCCACAACCACCACCTTGGCAGGATCTCTGTTGAGGCAGGAGATGTCCTGGGGGTGGACAGGGACAGAGAGGGGCTGCCACACAGTCAGAGGGGGCACCAATGTGTCCCTCTTCCTCTCCCCATCCCCACCTTGACGTGATGCCCATCCATGTAGCGGGTGGCATCGCGGAAGAGGCGATAGGAGATGAAGCCGTGTGGATCGATGCTGTCGATAAGGGGGAAGGCAGTCTGGGGACAGAAGGATGAGTAGGTGGGTGGCCAAGTCAAGCCCACCTTTGGGCTGCACAGCCCCCCCAGTGGCTGCACGCACCATGCCGGTTTCAGAAGTGAAGATGACAATCTCATAGAGTGGTGCAAGCTGCTGCAGAAGGCTGTCGATGCCTGGGCGCTTCTTGAAGCGCCACCCAGTGATGAGCTGGAGTAGAGAAGGGAGACAGAGGGGCATGAGAAGGGGCATCTGTCCACGGAGGGAGGGATACAGGAACAATTATCTGACACTCACCGACCATTCAGGGTGCAGCAAGACATCGGTGAGCTCAATGACGAGAGTATAGGGTGGTTGGTAGTAGGGCTCGCGCAGAGGGTCTGGCAGCAGCTTCGCACTGGTTGGCTCAATGATCATCTTGATTGGGAGAGAGTAAGAGATAGGCCACCAGCACTGGGACAAAGGCCCCCTCAAACAGGGATGAGAGTCCCTACTGAGTGACACAGACCCACAGTAAACATGGGGTACCCCAAAGCCAGGACACAACATCAACAGAATGAAGAAAAAGTTCCCCAGAAGATGGGAATCCCAAACTACTACCTCTGATATCAGCAAGGCTTCCAACAAGTACAGCCCCAAAATGAGATAAAATGAAACTAAATGGGGAAAGCCCCACGCACCTGCCTGTAGTCCTTGAAGTATTTATATGTTCTGCGGAGCTGCTGGATGCCCACAGGGTCTGTGGAACCAAGCATGGGTGAGTGCTACCTGGGGTCCCAAGAAAGGTGAAAAATTCCAATCTCTTCCTTCCTACCATTTCCCCCCACTCCCATATAAAGAAGAAACAATATGTAGAAGCAGCAGCCCCACTACGGTGATGACAGTGCTGAAAACACTGTAAAAGGCTGCTTCAATGTGTCAAATGGCCCCCGGCATACTACTTGTTCCCACACCCCTGCAAGGGCCGCCACCTCCCCCTGCTCCATTTGTTACTCACCACCATCAAACTCATCAGGGACCTGCAGAGAAAGAAAAGCAAATGCAGAACACCACAACTGAGACAGTGAGAAGAGCAGTGACAGTGGAGGGGGGGGGGGGAAGGGGGAATGGACTCCACATGGGGTGACACGGGCAATTTACAACTAGGTGAGGTGGTGTTCATATGCTAGCAGGGAACTTCCTTCCGCCCATAGGTGTCCCTGACTGATGCTTTCACCTTTCCGCCGATAGCTTTGTCACCCCCTTACCACTCTCCCCATCCTTTTGATGTCCCTACTCCCTCCGGATGACGGAGGCAATTCACAGCTCCGCAACCCCCGCTGGGCTGGGCTGCACATCAAACCCCGACAGCTCTTCTCAGGCCCCGAAAAGGCGCTCTTAACGAGGGGTACAAAAAAGCCACCGCGAAATGGGAACGTGACAAATGACGTCGCTCCACGCCTCGGGGAGGACACCCCAAAAGGAAGCGCCGACAAAAGGGAAGAGTGAGGAGCGCGTGGGGCCCAGGGCGATCTCGGTCGGTGCCGAGTACCCCTACCAGCGGAGGGGGGCACGCGTCGCTCGGCCCTTACCTTGGCTCCGTGCTCATCCACTGCGTTGCTGCCTGAGGGAAAGGGAGAACGTGAGGCGGGGGACGTCGGGGCGCGGCCGAGCGGGGCGAGAGCCACGGGGTGGGGGGGGGGGGGTGGGGGGTGCCGCTCACCGAAGATGTAGATGATGGTGACGCCGGTGCCGGCGCCCAGCAGCCCCGCCAGCCGCAGGGCCAGGCGCCGCACGGCCGCCAAACGCTGCCGCCGCCGCTCCTCCTCCTCCTCGGCTCCGGGGGGCGGCCGCCCCGGGGGTCCCTCTACGTCCTGCACGGGGGCGCCGATGAGGGCCGGGGGCCCCGCCGCGAGCGCCGAGCCCTCAGAACCGCCCTTCCCGCGCGACCTACCGCCTGCTGCCGCCGCAGCCGCTCCTGCAGCACCGCCTCCGTGCCCGCGCCGCCGGCTCCGCCGCCGCTCACGGCGCGGCTCAGCGCGGCGCAGGCCCGGCGGACCGCGAGGGCGACGCGGGCCCCACGCGCCGCCGCCATTTTCCCGCAGCGCCTCTCCCCGGGGACGAAAGCGCCGCACTTCCCGGCGTGCAGCGCGGGGAGCGCTGATTGGCCGAGCGCGCCGCGCTTCCCGGCGTGCAGCGCTGATTGGCCGAGCGCGCCGCGCTTCCCGGCGTGCAGCGCGCCGCGCCGCCGCCTGCTGCCACGCCTCCCGGCGTGCCCCGCGCTCGGCGCTCATTGGCTCGCGGCGCTCATTGGCTCGCGGCGCCCATTGGCTCGCGGCGCCCATTGGCTCGCGGCGCCCATTGGCTCGCGGCGCCCGCCGTCCCCCGGCCCCTCGCGGAATCGCGGCGCGTTCCACGCGGGGCCGCCTCTCCCCCGGAGAACGGGGACGGCCCTGGGGCGCGGTGACAAAGCGCGTAGAGCTGTACGGAGGGGTGGAGGCCTGGGAAGGAGTCTCGCCTCAGAACGCCGCGCTCGAAGCCCACGAAGGGAATGCGGGTCCGGGGGGGTGGAACGAGCGTTTATTGGACACAGCCATCTCACTTCGAACAGGTGGCCCAGAAAGACGGGGGGTTAAAAAAAAGGAAAAAGAGAAAAATGAAGCGCCCACGCAGCACTCAGGCCTCTAGCAGCTTGCCCAGGAAGCGCAGGTTGAGGATCTTGAGCTGCTCGTCCAGGTCCATGCGCACGATCCCATCCTCGCCGTCAATGCTGAGCAGGATACCAGTAGCCTCACGGTCCTCACCCAGGATCACCTTCACCTGTAGGGACAGCAGGGGCCCAGTTGGAGCTGGGGGTATCTGGCAAGTAGCCCAGGAAGGGACACGGGGATCCAAGAGCACCCCCTTAAGTGTGTGGTAGGATCCAGGGATAGTTAAAGGACTGGGAGGGGTGAGTGAGCCAAGAGAGTCCCTGGACACAGCATAGAGAGGGCAGGAGGGGGAGGCAGTGACTGTGGTGGGGGACCAGTGATGACCATACCTTGTTGCTCTTGGTGGGGGTAACGGGCTCTAGGTGCTCACTGGAGATGCTCACGACCTTCTCACTGTCCTTCAGGTACACAGAGCACATCCCGCCCTGCACGGGGACAGGAGTCAGTGGTGGTTATGCCCTCCCGACGTAAAGTTTGCACAATACTGTCACTGCCATGCACGCAGTACCACCATGGCTTACCGTGACACTGCGGATGACACCGGTCTGTCCCACCACCTGGCTATCCAGATAGGTGTCTCGGACCTTCACCTGGATGTCAGTCGTGACCCAGTCGCTGGAGCTCTGCTCGATGCCCGAACCAGGGGTGTGGGGGTTGTAGCCCCCTGGAGATGGTGCCCCAGGTGTCATGGGGCTATAGCCCACTGGGCTGGGGCTAGGGCTTGCCTGGGTGAGAGAGGAGAAAGTGTGAGCAGCAGCATGGAGCTATGGGGGACAAGGGAGAGGGACTGGGGGTACCTGGTAGGCCATTGGTGATGGTGTTGGGTGGTAGCTGGCTGGTGAATGGGTGTTCTGGTAGCCCACAGGGCTGGGGGCCACTTGGTGGTAGCTCTGGGGGCTGGGGCTGGGCTGGTAGGAGCCTTGCGGCGATGGCACAGCATAGGGTGAGAACTGGTCAGTGTTGTACCTGCCGGGGTGAGAGGGAGTCTATGGGATCCTGTACTGCACCATAGGAGACCTCAGGGAACGTTACGTCAACCCACGGCCATGGTTTGGGCTACTCTGGGGTTGTAGTCTCCCCTTAGGAGCCCAACTATGGTTCCACAGAGCTGTGGTTCCCTTTTCAGAGCTCCAGGGCCAGTGTAGAGCGGAGGGAATGCTCACATGGCTGGTGTGCCGGGCGTCTGGGGGTTGTACGGCTGGGTGACCTGCGGTGATGAGGGGTCAGGGTAACCAGGCGTCTGTGGGTTGGGGGTGCCACCGTAGCCTTGCGGTGACGGTGTGGGCTCGTCATCAAAACCATACTCAAAGTCCTCATCGGCTCTGTGGAAGGAAAAGCAATGTCATCATTGCAGCCAGGGCAGTTTAGTGAGTGGCACCCCACAATGGGGGCAGTACAGAATCACTGGAGCCACGCCAGCGACCAGAGATCCCAAAAACATGACTGCTGTGATGCTGTTGGGGCCATCCTGGTGACTCCAGACCCTGAGGTGGGTGTGTCCTGGTCAGCCGCCACCCCTGGCACCCACCTGGAAGGTGTGTTGGGGTTGTTGGGGTCCCAGGCACCGCTCTGAGCAGGCGTGCGGCTGCCATCGTGAAGAGGAGTCTGTGAGCCATAGTGCGGCGTGCGGCTGCCTGAAACAGACCCACAATGGCTGTGTCAGTCCCCTCTGTGTCCCGTCCAGCCCTGCCCCTTTCTCAGCCTCAAAGGTTCATACATCCCTTTCCCTCCAAAAGATCACCCCAGGATCTACTTAACCTCTGTCCACCCTGTTTCCCCATCAGCCCTGTCTCCCCTAGTGCTACTCACCATCATGCAGGGGTGTCTGCGAGCCGTACATGGGAGTGCGGGAGCCAGAGCCGTACATGGGGGTCTGGGACCCATACATGGGGGTGCGTCCATAGGTTGACGTCATCCCACCTGGGCGCCGTGAACCCCTGCAGGGACATAGTGTCAAGGACAAGAGGAGGCCTCTAGCAGCTCACCCCCGAGAGGGAGCGGCACAGTTCCCCGTCTCTCCTGCACTCACACAGTGGTCAGGCGCTGGCGGTCCACTGAGATGGTCTGGCAGGTGGAGTGCAGCTCCACCCGCGCCGTCGACTCTGTTGCATCCTTCACCACTCCGATGTAGCCTGCGAGGTGCAATGGCAGTTTGATGAGAGAACCTGGGCAATCCGCAGCTTCTTCCCCAGCCAAAAAGCACCCACCTTTGTAAGGTCCCTGGGAGATGCGCACTGTCTGCCCGATGAGGTCGTTGTCCCGCCGCCCGCGCCCACGGCTCATGCCACCACCGCCGAAGCCACCACGCTGGCCTGCAGGACAAGGAGGGGCGTGCTCAGGCTGAGCAGGACATCCCTGGGGATGTTCTTTTGGCTTTGGGGACACCCCTGCAGTGCTCACCAGCCCCGCTGGGATGCATTGGGCTGCTGATACGAGGGCTCATGGGAGCAAAGCTGCCCACAGTGAAGTTCGTGACATCCCGTGGCTGCAAAAAGGAAATAGAATGGTGCAGGAGGGCAGCAGCGGCAAAGGCACAGGGTCACGGCCCCCTCCAGCAGCCGCCAGTGGTCCCCAACACGTCCCCACCTTGGAACCACCAGCCAGAACGAGGTGTCGGGTCTTGCAGACAAACATGCCGCCATTCTCCACCAGCTTCTTGCAATGCAGGAAGGCAAAGCCCCGGAAGAGGTGCCTGATCTCTCCCTCACGGCCCTGTGACAGTGGCAGGGGTGAGCCCCAGGGGGTGACGGGACCTCCCCCAGCAACAGAACTCTGAAGGCTGGCAGGAAAACCCCAGTGTTCCCTACGTGCCAGAAAGAGCCCAGAAAGTGCACACACAGCAGACCAGGAACAGACCAGGGATCCCCATGGCAACCGAAAGGATCTGTCTCACCCCAGTCACCCCCACTCCATGGTTCCTACCGAGTGGGGCCCATCTATGACTTTGACGATGTCTTTGACGTGGATATTATTTTGCTCTGAGTCAAGGGCGACAGCAAACCGGTTGTCCTTCTTCCTGGTGACAGCCTGGTGCCGCACTGTCACCACCTTCCCATACATGTTCAACACCTGCAATCAACAGGAAAGTCAAGAAGCTGGGAGGAGTACTGCTCACAACAACCCTCTAAGGCAGCAGGGACTGCACGGAGGCAAAACAGAAGGTGGGGAGGCACTTCTGGCACAGGGCTGCATGTTTTCACCCCTGACAAGACACCCAAAAACACAGAAAAACACAGCTCCTTCCACCACTGTGGGCAAGTGGGGCTCACCTGGAAGGTCTCACGCTCCAGGCGTACAATAACACCCACTGTCTGGGGGTCAAGCTGCACCAGTTCACCCCATTCGTGCTGACCCCCCACATCCACACCTGACGCCGTCTCTGAGCAGAGCTGCAGGTCCCGTGGTAGAACCTTGAGCTGGTGGTGGGGCAGGAAGATGAGTGAAATGCAGCTGCTATGGACATTTTCCCTCCTTCCTACCAGCACCACACTGAGCCAAACTCTGGCATTCCACCCCTCCACTCACCTCATGCATAGTGAGGTCTGAGAAGAGGATGACAAAGTTCTCCTCCACTCTAACAATGAGGCCCGTGTCACCCTCAAAGCGGCCTGCAATCACCTTCACGTGGTCACCCATCTTGAAATATTTCCGCAGCTCCTGAGCTGGGAATTCCAGCATGTCCTATGGGAAAGGAGAATGCTGTGGACACTGGGGAGGAGGCACACAGCATCCTCATAAGGCTACAGCAGCCACACAGAGCATTCGGCTCTGCTCCCTGTGTGCTCTGCTACCTTCAAGTCCTCGTGTTTGGGCATGATAGTGATCTTGTTGCCATCCACGCTGAGGATCTTGCCCTGCAGATTGATCAGTTCCCCCTCGCACACCTCCACGTTGTCACCAGGCTGGAAGTTATGCTCACGCTCCTTCCCTAGGGGTGACAACAGAGAAAGTGAGGGGACAACAATGCATGGGGAACGGCAGTATGCACACGGAGACACCCACACACCCGTGCTCTCCGTCACCACCTCCAAGTCGATGCCTTCAGGCTGGTCTTCAAACTTTTCCAGCTCCGACAAGGTGGGCTTCACACCCTCCGTAATCTGTTAAGAACAAAGTGAGTGGCCACAACATCCCATTGCTCCCCAGAACTCACCTACTTATCTAAGCTGTGCCAATGCCAAACCAACAGCGTGCCACGGCAGTGCCATCACTGCTGGAGAACAGGGAGCCTCCAGCCTCCCACCACCCTCTTTCCCACCAGCACCTCAGTGTTTGGGTCTTGACATCAGGAGGGAAGCAGTTTTCAGGGAAAGCAGATGGGTTCAGGCTGGATTTAAACAGAGTCCCACACTCACCACTGCCGACATGGCGAAGCTCTTGAAGAGAAAGCCCTTGCGGCTGTAACGGTTGCCTTCAAAGATGAGAAAGTCTCCATCAGAAGCTACATCACCTCCCAGAGACCTAAACCAAAACAGAGGCAAAACCGAATCACCCCCGTGGGGAGGACAGCTCACCATGGGGCTCTTTTTTCAGCCGTGTTCTTTTTTTTCAGTCTGACGTCCTCTCGTACCGGATCTTCTCAGCATCAAAAAGCCGCTGAGGGGGTCTCTTGAACTTTTTCCGCTTGGCAAACCAGTCCTTCTGCAGGGTGGGAGGCAGTACAATAAGCGAACGGCCCCAGCACAGCAGCACAACACAAGATCGCTCCACTTACCAGGCTCATTCGGGCTTTGATACGGTCAAAGTCAATACGGGGGATCATCTTTAAGGAAATCTGGTTCTGGCTGGGCTCCACGTAATCCACCTGCCCGCAGGGAGACAGCGGCAGTGAGCCAAGCATCCTCAACTGCCCACTGCGGGGCCCCTGTCCCCCCCCGCCTCACCTGGGCGATGTCATCCTTGTAGATGCCTCTTTTCAGACGTACCCAGGACTTGGGCTTGAGATTGGTTACTTCCTTCACTACCTTGAGCACGTCTGTCATCTCCTTGATTGGGACCATCTGCTGGTTCCAGTAGCCCATTCGCAGATTTCCTACCCCCTCAATCGCCTGCTTCACGTGAGTCTGCTTGTAGGCCTCCACGTAAATGTAGCCCTTGACGTGCTCGGGGGCCACCACCGACTTGATCTGGAGGGGCTGGAGGACAAGGGAGCACATCAGGGCCTGGGGGGGTGCGGGTGGCACAGCCCCCTCAGCTTCCACAGGGCTCCACGCAGCCTCACCGTGTCAGTGAATTGGTACGCAATGAACTTCCGCATCAGAGCAATAGCTGTAGCACGCTCCTCTCCGATCTATGGTGAAAACAGGTTGCGTTAGGGCCAGGAATATGACTCCCAAATGGGGACTCCCACTCCCAAGTCCCCGAGCACCTACCTTGCATTTCACCGTCCAGAGATTGGGATCCCTATGTAGGACCAGAGAAAGGCAGTTACAGGGCGGCCTGATCTAGCTAAACCTGCCAAAGCACACCTGGCTGTGCAGCTCAGCATACCACGGACCTGAGTATCTCATTTTTTCCCCAAAAAAAGCCACTTGTTTTCTGCCCCAAGGTGCAACGTAACACTCACTTGACTCCAGGCAGCAGCTGCTGCTGTGTGATGTCATCCGAGAGCTCATCAGAGCCACCATAAACACTGAGAAAATAAAATTGAAAGTTAAAGCATAAGTAGCAGAATCCTCGATATGTGATCAGACAGAGTACCAGGGCCACATTTCCCAACTCACGTCTCTCCTACTGAGGACTTGGCATATTTCTTCATATAATACTCGCCCAGCTCTTCCTCACGCTGGTCCCTGTAGGTGTGGAGGGAAGGGGGTGGAACTGGGCATCAGTGCAGCACCCACAGCACCTTGAGGGGTAAAGGGGTGGCACACAGAGCTGGCATCACCTCCAGAGGTTCTGCAGACGCCGAGCACCAGAGCGGTCCTCATCCAGCACCACATTGTCAATGTTGGAAGCTACAGGGAAGAGGAAGGTTGAATGTGGCCCACAGCATCACAGGGGTATGGCTGAGCTCGGCTGCCCCCAGGGGGTGGCAGTGGTTACCCCTGGGGGGGCCCAGGCTGACTCAAGCTTACCTTCAATCTCTTCTGCTCAGGAACAAGGAGGTGGCGGTGGAGGGCAGACAGTATGGAGCAAATAATAGCGGCAAAACCACCCATGGGTGAGGGGGAACAAAGGGGAAGGAACAAAATTAAGACGGCAGCACAGGAGGGAAAGGAAAACACAGGAAACGTTTAAAAAAAAAAAAAAAAAGGCAAAAAATAAAACCAGGCAGGTGCGAATGAGATGTGTTAAGCAGACAGACAGAGGGTGGACAGAAAGACGGACATTGGGATGGAAGGAGGCGGGGGATCTGGGGCCACGCAGTCCCATTCCCACCCCTGAGTGTGGGGACTGGGGGGAAAAACACGCTCGGAGGTGGGGAAACAGCAACAGCAGCTACCCCGTGTTTTAACCCAGCACAGCTGCACCTAAACTGATCCACCAGCACGACACTGCAACCCAGAACAGCGCACCACTCCCAAGAGAGCCGCACCACCGCAGAGCTCTGCTCCCATCCTCTTCAGGCCAGAGAGCAGGGACCAAAGCCCGAGGGGGACCTCAAAGCCCCAGGGAGCATCTTCAAAGCTGGGGAGTCCCCACGTGGCCTCCTCACCTTTCTCCAGGATGTCCTCAGCCCCATCCTCCCACTGATCTTCATCCTCGTATTCGTCATCCACATCTGGAGGGAATAACAGTAGTAAGAGGGAAATGCAAAGGCAGATAGATAGGCCCTCACCATCCCTGCTCCACCCCCAGCTCACCAGCTTCATCTAGGATAAAGCCGCCGTGCCGTGGCTTCTTTGCGGGCCGGTCATCGTCCTCCTCCTCCTCCTCCTCATCGTACTCCTCTTCCTCCTCCTCCTCCTCCACCTCTTCCTTCTCGCTGCCCGCTGCACTGGTGCGCTCCTCCTCGGCCTGCACCGCGGAGAAGGAGGAGATGCTGCGGGCGGGGGAAGGCAGGGCAGGGCGCACCCCCCGCGTTCAGCCTCACCTCAGCCTCCTCAGCCTCCTCCGCCTCACTGCTACGTTCGCTCTCCTCCTCCGAGAAGTTGCTGTCGTCGCTGTCCGACATGGCGGCGCGGGGGCCGAGAGAACCCGGGGCTGGCGGGCGACTCCAGAGATGAGCTGCGGGAGCGGGAAGCAGCCGCCGAGGAGGCGCGGGAGAATGCAAAGAGGGCACGCGGGGCACGGCGCGGGCTCGAAGGGCCCCGCGGCAGCGGGAGCGGCACCGGCCCCGCGCACCGCCGCCAAGAGAACCGCAGCCCCGCTCCCCTCCACCGGCTTTCCGGTTCCGGTCAGCCGGCGCCTCTCGCGAGATTAGCCCCGCCACGTGATCGCGGCAAATATGTGGGGGGCGGGGGCGGGCAGAGGAGGGGGGGGGGGGCGGAGATCACGTGGTCGCGGGAACGGGGCGGGGCGGAGCGCGACGCTGGCGGCGGGCGGGGCGTGACGTCACGCCGCCGTCCCGTGGGCCGCCACGCCCGGGCTCCGCTCCTTCATCCCCCCCCACACCCACCCACCCCCCCCGCGATCTCCATACAACAGAACAAGGAACACCAGATAGAGTTCATTTATTAAAAAAAAACAAAAACGGAACCGGCATTTCCCTCCCGTCCCCCCCCGCTCCCCCGATACAAAACACATAAATACGATATAAAACCTCTGGCCACCGAAAAAAGCCATCAGTAGGGACAGCAACGCCCCTAAGGCACTGAGTGAGCAATAAATAAAGGCAGAACCAGGGAGGGGAGGGGGGGACGACAGGACCCGCCAGCCTCGTCTCCCTCTCCCCCCCCCCCCCCCCCCTCTTTCGGGGTGGGCGGGCGGAACCGAGCGGAGCGCGGCCAGACCCCGCCCCCCCCCCCAGGGAATGCTACATCTGTCACTGCCACCCCCCTCCGACAGCCCAAAGTTCCTGGGGTGGGGGGTAAGCTTTGTTTTGGGGGGGAGGGGGAGGGCTGTCACCTCGGCACCGCGGCCCTCACTCCGACACTGAGATACGGTCGAATACCGGGAGGCGGTGGGGGCTGCCCGGGGACCCCGCGCTCCCCTCCGCCGGCGTGGACGGCGCGGGGCCGTGCAGGAAGTGGCAGCGGGAGCCGTAGGGGCACGTCCCACAGCGCTGGAAAGTGCTGCACGGCTGCGTGCGGTACTTGGGGTGGCGGCGGAGCCCCCGCAGCTCCTCGGGGCCGTGGGCAAACTGGCAGCGGGCGCCATAGCGGCAATGGCCGGTGGCGGTGAAGGGGCGGCACAGTTCCGTCTTGTAGAGCGGCGAGGGCGGCGAGGAGGGCGGCGACAGCGAGAAGCTGAACGGGGACTGCGGCGATGACAGCGACGGGGACAGCTGAGGCGCTTCGTGCGACGTCGGGGGCAGCAACGTCAGGCCGAGGGCGGAGAGCGGGGCCGCTCTGCGGGACGGGAACGGCGCCGGGAGCGCCTCCGGTGGGTCCGCGCCCCAGCTCAGCGCCGCCGCCAGCGCCAGCAGCGCGGTGTCGGGGGGCTGCGAACGAGACAGGCCGGGGGGGGGCCCCGCGGAGCCGAGGAGAGAAGCCGGGAGGGGGGGGCACGGCGCGGCCGCTCGGGGCGCTGAGGGAGCGCAGGAGGCGGCCCAGCTCCGGCGGGGGCGGCCCCCACGGGGGAGCGCGGAGGCCGCGGGGGCTCCGGGGGACGGCTCCCGGGGCGGCTGCCCGCAGAACGGACCCTACAGCGGAGAAAGAGTCGTCGTCAGACGGGATCGGGGGGCGACAGCGTGAGGAAGACGCGAGGGGGACGGAGGAAGGGGGGGCCCGTACCTGACGCAGCGGCTCCGGAGCGGGCCCAGCTGTAGCGGCGGCCATCGCGGCGGGGGACGGCGGCGGAGGAAGAGCGGCGGAGGAGCGGCGGTGCCGTCCGCGCTGCGCCGCGGAGCCTTTATGGGCGGCTCCCGCGACGTCACGACGGTGGGGGGGCGTGGCCGGAAGCGAGCGCGAGGCGTGGCCATGAGCTCACCGCGCGGGGGCAGCGCTCGGGTCACGCTCGGGGTGGGGCGGGGACGTCAGCAGAGCTGCGGGGGGGGGGCGACTCCGGAGGAGGGGCGGTCCGGGCTGAGTCACTCTGCCGGGAACCGCGAGGGCGGTGCTTCGGGGCGTGGGTGACTCCCGTGTACAAGTGACACCCCCCCCCCCCCCGGGTAGGGGGTGACACCCCCTGTATATGGGTGACCTCCTCCTCCCCCCTTTCCCCGCGTGACATCGTCTATGTACGGGTGACCTCCCCCCAAGAGTGGCTGACTCTGTCTGTGTATGGATGACCCCTCCCCCACGTACAGGGTGACATCCTCTAGGTAGGGATGATCCTCCCACCCCTTAGAAACACTCCTCAGAGACACTGCCATGCACGTGTGTGCCTTTATTGTCACAGGGCTGGTGGAGCGGGGCCTCATCAGGGCCCCCCCGTGGGAGGCAGCTTGCCGGTGATCTTGTTGGCACCCTCCAGCAGGGCATTGTGGATGTCCTTGGCGCCTGCAATCTGTGCCTTGATGAGGGGCAGGTACTGCGTGTAGGGGAGGCTCTCGCCTGCAGCCCCCTCGCCCTTGGGGGCTGCTGGCACCAGCGCAGGTGCGTGCTTTGCACTGTCGAAGCTCTGCGAGAGGCACTCGTGCGCCAGGCGCTGGGGAGGGGGTGTCACGAGGGGGGACACGGGGCTGTGCGTGCCAGGGGGACAAGGAGTGCGCAAAGGACGTGGCCAAAGGGAAGTGAAAATGGGAAGGGAGAGTGTCACCGGGGGGGGAAAAAGGGGGGGGGGGGGGGGAGTGAGGGGGAGGGAAAACACAGACAGCACTTGGAGGGTCACTTACAAGGCAGAGCTCAAGCTGATCACACAGTGCGTAGAATTCCTCCAGGCTCTTGTCAAAGCGCTGCAGGGCTCCGTCGGCGCTCTTTCTGCCCATGGGACATGGCCACCATCACCCCACTGCCGCCACACTGCCACCACAGCCCGGGTGACACTTGGGGGCCAAGGAAGGGGTCCTGGAGAATGATGGGGAGGGTCTTGTGGGGGTTGCTGGGGCACTACGGGTCGGGGAGAGGGGCCTGGGGGACAGCGGGTAGGACCCAGGGTCACCGGTGCGGTCCTGGGACGGGACTGGGGCCGCCAGGTGAGCACCCCCGCTGGGCTCACTCACTGCCCGTTGTCGATGTTGGAGTTCTGCACCAAGTTCTGCGCCGCCACCTTCATCAGCGTCTGGTGGGGGGGGGGGAGGGAAGCACAGCGAGTCACGGCGGCACGGACCCCGCGGGACCCCCCGCTGCCAGCCCCGGGCTCGGCCCCGCGCCGCGGGAACGCCGCGCCCGCCCCGCCCACCTGCAGGCTCTCCTTCAGCTGCGGGATGAGCAGCCGGAACCGCTGCACCGGGTCGAAGTCCTGCGCCTGAGCGGCCGCCACCTGCGCCGGGAGCGGCGGTCCCGGCCCCGCTCCCTGCCCCGGCCCGGGCGCGGCGGACAGCGGCGGCGGAGCGGCGGGCGCTCCCGGCGGCGGCTGCGGCGGCGCCGCCATCTTCCCGCTGCTCCCTTCGCTTCCGCTCCCGGTCGGCCCCGCGCGCGCCGCGCCGGGAAGTGACGCGACCCCCGAGGGCCCCGTCGCCGTCCGGAAGCCGGCCGCTCGCTTCCGGCCGCGGCTGCCCCGCCCGGTGCCTGCGCAGGGCCGCCGCCGCCGCCCGGCCCCGCCATGGCGCCCACCATCCAGACGCAGGCGCAGCGGGAGGAGCCGGGACACCGGTACGTCACGGCCGTGACGCCTCGGCCGGGGGCGTGACGTCAGGGGGCTGCGGGGGCGCGCCCCTCACGCCCCCCCCCCCCCCACACCCCGCTCTGTGTCCCCGCAGGCCCAGCTCCCACCGAACGCTGCCCGAGAGGTGAGGCGGGGACGCTCGGCCCCTCGAGGGGGGCTCCGTCTGTACGGGGAGTCCCGGGGGGGTCCCGGTTCCCGCCCCGCTGACAGCGCTGCCTGCAGGTCGGGCGTGGTGTGCCGAGTGAAGTACTGCAACAGCCTCCCCGACATCCCCTTCGACCCCAAGTTCATCACCTACCCCTTCGACCAGAACCGGTACGCTGGGGGGCGGTGAAGGGCGGTGGGGTCCCCCTCCCGGGTTCGTTAGAACCGAACTGTGGTCTCCGGGGGCGGTCCTGGGACGTGTTGCGCTCTCCAGGTTCGTGCAGTACAAGGCCACATCGCTGGAGAAGCAGCACAAGCACGACCTGCTGACTGAGCCTGACCTGGGCGTCACCATCGACCTCATCAACCCCGACACCTATCGCATCGACCCTAGCGGTGAGCTCGGCCCTGAGGGGGTGTCCCTGCCCCTGCGTACACCTTAGTGGGGGGCGGAGGGGACCCAGCGCTGGGGGGATACCGGAGGATTTCTTTGGTAGTGCTCCTGGACCCGGCGGACGAGAAGCTGCTGGAGGAGGAGATCCAGGCACCCACCAGCTCCAAGAGGTAACAGCATCCCCAGGCCTTCCGGAACCAGTGGGGGGGCATGGTGCTCCCCCAGAATCTTGGAGGAACCTTGTGTCACGCACCCCACCTGTGGCCCAGATCACAGCAGCACGCAAAGGTAGTGCCATGGATGCGAAAGACAGAGTACATCTCCACCGAGTTCAACCGCTACGGCGTCTCCAACGAGAAACCCGAGGTCAAGTGAGTCTGAAGGAGGGCACACGGAGGGCACAGCCTCCTGATCCCCGTGACCTCCCCGGCTGCCATGTGTCCATCCCTGTCCAGGATCGGAGTCTCAGTGAAGCAGCAGTTCACAGAAGAAGAGATCTACAAAGACCGTGACAGCCAAATTGCTGCCATTGAGAAGACGTTTGAAGATGCTCAGAAAGCGGTGAGAGGGGACTGGGGGCAGGCTGGGGTCTCCCACCCTGCATTTGGGAGCAGGGGCCATTTTGACCCCATCTTCTGTGGTCTCCCCCCCCCCCCCCCCACCCCTTTCAGATCACACAGCACTACAGCAAGCCCCGTGTCACCCCCATTGAGGTGATGCCTGTCTTCCCTGACTTCAAGGTATGGTGAGGGGTGCATAGGCTGCGTTTTGGAGGGGCAGGTTAGTTGCAGCCCCACCCACCTCTGCTTTTGCCCTTGCACCAGATGTGGATCAATCCCTGCGCCCAAGTCATCTTTGACTCGGATCCTGCGCCAAAGGACACAAGTGGTGCTGCGGCTCTGGAAATGATGTCCCAGGCCATGATCAGGTGAGTGGGGGGGGGAGGGGGGGGGGGGGGACAACTAGTGCTCAGGAGGGGGATGGCAGTGATCCTGCAGCTGCATTAACCCTTTTCTGCCCCCAGGGGAATGATGGACGAGGAGGGGAACCAGTTTGTGGCCTATTTCCTTCCCGTGGAGGAGACACTGCGCAAACGGAAGAGGGATCAGGAGGAGGAGATGGACTACGCCCCTGAGGATGTGTACAAAGGAGTGGGCTTGGGGCTGGGGAACCCTTAAAGTGATGGAGGGGGGCACCGTACAGAGGCTGCAGACCTGCGGAACCCAAATGAAGAGCAGCCTACAGATTTTTGTGGAGACAGTCAGAAAGAAGTAGGGAGGAGAGGGGGGGCATCTGGCAGCAGAGGAGGATGGATTTGGAGGGGGAGGTCCCAGCACCCCTGTTCATTCCTGTCTCTTGACCTATATTTCTTCTCTCAGGTACGACTACAAAATTGCACGTGAGTACAACTGGAACGTGAAAAACAAAGCCAGCAAGGGCTATGAGGAGAACTACTTCTTCATCTTCCGTGAGGGTGATGGTGTTTACTACAACGAGCTGGAGACCAGGTGAGGCTGGGAGCCCCACCATGCAAAGGGAGGATAGGCACAGGGCTACCTGACCCCCTCTGCCCCTCAGGGTGCGGCTGAGCAAGGCAGGGGTGCAGTCAGGCACCAATGCTGTGCTGGTGGTGAAGCACCGTGACATGAATGAGAAGGAGCTGGAGGCGCAAGTACGACCCCCTCTGCCCCCCAACCTTTTGGGACTCCTCTCCTGCTCGGGGTGCAGCTGAGCTCCCCTTTCCCTGCAGGAGGCACGGAGGGCACAGCTTGAGAACCACGAACCTGAGGAAGAGGAGGAGGAAGAGATGGAGGCTGAGAAAGAGGCACCAGGGTCAGGTGAGTGGCAGTGGGGGCAGGCAGCCTTCTTTGAGGGGGAAGGGGTCTGCCCTGATGGCTCCCCTGATATCTCCCCCTAGATGAAGAGCGTGAGAAAGGCAGTGAGAGCGAGGGGGCAGCAAGTGGTGAGGAAGAAGAGGAGGGCGAAGGCTCTGGTGCCAGCAGCAGTGAGCAGGGAGGCTCAGCCCGCAGCGAGGATGATGCAGAAGATGAAGAGGAAGAAGAGGCCAGAGGGGCGCGCAGGGGAGGCAGCGATGCCGCCCGCGCTGCCCGTGACCAGGAGGAGATCTTCGGCAGCGATGACGACGAGGATGAAGAGGAGGATGAGGAGGAGGAAGAATCTGAAGGTGGAGGCAGTGAGGGGGGCCCTCCCCGCAGTCCTCGGCTCAGCCCCAGTGAAGCTTCTGACGATGAGAGCCCCAGCGAAGCCTCCGACTCCTCCAGCGACTGATGCTGGGGGAATATGGGACGCTCCCCCCCCAAACCCCTGCCCCATAGGGCAGAGAAAGGTGACCTGGGTGGGTGTTTGTTTTTTTTTAATTTTATTTTTATCTTTAATAACGTAGTCATGGTTACCAGCCATAGTCATAACAAAAGTTATTCATAATAAAATGTATCTAAAATAACGTTTCTATCTCGAGGGCCGTGGCGCTACGTGTACAAAGGGGAGGCTGTACCGACCGGGGCAAGGGGGGCAGAGGTGCCAGGGCCACCCATCCTCCCTGGGGCATCAACGTGTACCTAAATCAGGGGTGTTTCATTTCCCCCTCCCAGGGCACAGGGGACGCGGTGAAGTGCACCCCCCCTTCCCCGCCACCCTGGGGAGCTGCTCTTGCCGGGGCAAATAATATTAATATAATAATAATAATAATAATAAAGATAAAGAACAAAAAAAAAAAATAGGGGATTATTAAAAATGTTAAACACAACAAAAACTCAACTGAAAATGGGCCAGGAGAGCCCCGCCCCCACGTGCAGCCCCTGTAGTGTTCACACGCCCTGCACACATGTGCCCCCCCTCCAGCAGAGTCATTGGCCCCAGGAGCTCCGTGGTTGCAGGGGGATCAGAATGCCCCCCCAACCTGGCCTTTAGTGGATAAAGGAGGGAGGGAATTCCCCATTTCCCCCCCTCCCCACATACACATCTTAGGGCCCCCAGGGTGGGGTCAATGGTCACAGCACAGAGTGGGGGGGGAGAAGGGGAGGGGGGCAACAATGGGTGTGGCACCCCTGCGGTGGGGGCAGGGCCGTCAGATGGTTGAGGTCTTGTCTGTGCCGTCTGCGGGGAGATGGAGAAGGGGGTCGGGGGAGATGGGGGTGGCACCTCTGGCCACCCCCCCTTCTCCTGTGCCTCACCCCCAGCCCCTTGCTCCCTCCTCCCCGTGCCCATGCTCACCCCCCAGCGCGTGCTCCGTCATGCTCAGGCACAGTGACTCCAGCGTGGGGTTGATCTCTAGGTCCGTGCCAGGGACAGGACACTCTGTGGGGACAAGGTGGGGTGGAAGAGGCAGAGGTGAGGAGTGGGGGCACGTGGTACTGTGTTCCCCTCCCGGCCCCAAGGCTCAGCCTGGACTTACCCTGGGGGAAGGCAAGCAGGGCCTGGGGTGAGGTGTGGACGGGCAGCGAGTGGGTGCGCTGCACCACGCTGCGGCTTCCCGGGGCACCCCCAGCCCCCCCGCTGCTGAACCACAGGCTCTGGTGGATGGGGAGAGCAAGCATTAAGACATGGTAGCGGGGGGGCACTGATGGCCAAGAGCCTCACCCAGCTGAGAAGGCCCCCCCTGATAAAGATCCTAGCATCCAGGGGCTCCTCCCCCTCCCCGATCCCATCTGTAGAAGACCTCCTCCCCCCCGTACCATGAACATCCCCCACATCCGTACGTGGCTCCCCCCACAGGACCCTCCTGCAGCAGCCCCCTTCCATTCCCAAGGACCCCATCACCCTCCTAACTTCCACAGTTCCAACTCAGAACCATCACTCCCACAACGCCCACACCCAACACAGTCCCCTCAGCACCCTGGCCCCAATACAACGCCCGCTCACATCACCGCCACTCACCTGGCGTCCTTGCGCCCCAAGGGGGGTGGCACCGAGGGGAGGCCGTGGGGCAGGACCCCCCCCAGCAGGGCCCAGCAGCCCCAGGCGGGCGGGGGGCAGTGCACGGGGGGGCAACGCAAAGGGGCGCTGCCCCCGCCGCCCCCCCCGCCCCTCCCACAGAGCCAGCTATGGGGAGTGAGTTGGAGCCAAAGCCCCAGCTGTGGACAGGGCGAAAACAAAGTCAGAGGGAGGGGATAGGACTATACCAGTACCCTCAACAACCCCCCCCCCCCGACACCACTCCCCCAAAAAAGGCATAGGGATACCCCAGACTCCACCCAGGGGGGAAAACTCCAAACCTATAGGACATAATGGGGCGTAGGAGCCACTGGAGAACTCCTACCCAGGGGCAGGGGGAGAGCAAAGGAGACAAAGAGGCATCCCTACATCCCTAGGTGGAGGCCCCAGAATCCTGGGGGGGACATGTGTAAAGGAAAATTCAGGAGCTGGAGGTCCCAGGGTGGACAAATAATGCACCAAGGGGAACAAGGTGGGTGCTGGGGTGAGGCCCACGTAGAACTGAGGCCCAGAGGGTACCAGCACCCCCCACACAACCCCCATGAGCCCTCCTACCCTTTGGGAGGCCGGTAGCCCTGGCCGTCAAGTGGCACCTTCTTGGGGAAGGCGCGGAGCAGCTTCAGGACCTGCTGCTTCCAAGACAAGAGCCTCTTCTTCTGCGTCTCTGTGAACGCCTGTGCAGGGGGGGGAAGGGGAACGTGAGGTGGGTGGGACACAACGTGAGGTCCTGCACCCCTCCCAGGCCCCCAGCTCAACCCTACCTCGTGGCTCAGGCACTTCTCAAGGAGCTGGAGGTAACTCGTGATGTTCTCCTCATCTGGCCGTGACACCAGCAGCTGGGTGCAGACTGGGGAGCAAGAGAAGGTGTGCGTCAGTGGGCTCAGGGCACGGTGCTCCCTGCCCCCAAAGCAGCCCACCTCACAGAAGTGGAGCCCTCACCTTTGCCCATGACACGTGTGAACTGCCCTGGGATGTCTCCGTCGGGGACGGGGGCGGCGGGGGCCTCAGTGTCGGCAGCTGGGTGGGGGGCAAAGGCATCGGCAGCCCCTGGGGGAGCCCCATCGTGCGCTCCATTAGCAGGGGGAGCAGGAGGGGGCCTGAAGGCCTTGATGGGCGTCACCATGATCTGCTGCAGCTCCTGCAGTGCTGTCCACAGGTTCCCACCTTCCAAGATGTCCTGCAGAGACACGGAGGCAAGCAATCGTCACAGGGAGGGGGCTTGGGGCAACCGAACAGCCCTGGGGACATTGAAAGGGGAAAAAGGATCTGAGACAATCAATGACCCCCCCCCAGTTACAGGGTGCGGCTGAGACCGAGTACATCTGGAACCGTTTCTGGGCACACAGAGGCTGATGAAAACAGAGCAAATAGGAGGATGCCAACACGGGGCGGCCCAGGGCCGCTCCGCCCACCTTCTCCAGCGCCTTGAGAACACTCTGCCGCTCCCGCAGCTTCTGGATGCTGAGGGCAATCTTGTGCCGTGCGCCCTTGGTGACGTTCTGCAGTGACGAGGAGGGACCAGCAGGGAACATGAGGCACATCCCAGGTCTGGGGTGGTGGGATTGGGAGGAGGAAGAGGGGACACAGGACAGCACTGCTCACCTGAGACTCCAGGTGGTGTTCTGTCAGCGTCATCATCTCCTCGTATGTCATCTGGGAGAAGAGGGCTGCGTACTTGTGGAGCCGCAGACTCTTCAACCAAGACGGGACATCTGAGGAAGGAACACAACGCAGAGTGGTGAGGTGGCATGCCACCCCTTCTCCACACTGCCCTCTGCCCTCCCAACCCCCATGAACACCCCCTCAACCTTTCATGCCGCTGCCATCCTCCTGAAAGGTGTTGCGGCCACCGGTGGGCTCCTCGGTCTGCTCACTGCCCGAGGAGGCCACGCTGCTCTGGGGTGAGAGGGGCGCGTGGTCGCCGAAGGGGGTGCGAGGGGGCCCTGGCTCCTCGCCCCCCCCTGGCCATTCACCGCTGCCCCCCTGGGGGCTGCCAGGCACCAGCGACAGGGAACGCTTCAGTGGGCTGGGGTGCAGCTGGCAGGGCAGCGCTGCGGAGAGGCGGCTGTTGGGTCCATGTCACCCCCACTTCCAACACCCTTCGCCCCCATACTCCACTCCCACATTGCCTTTGGTCCCCTTTCTGGTACCCGTTTCCCTCTTGGCTCCTGCATCTTCCCAGACACACCTCCTCCCCCGACCCTGTGCTCCCTCCCCCCCCCCTCACTTTAGGCACTCAGCCCCTCCTAACACCTGTATCATCTCCGGTCACCCCACTGTGCCCCTTCAGAACCCCTTCCAGTTCCCCACGCCCCTCCCCACCCCACCCCCCTCCAGCTCTGCTCTATCTTCCTCTACATCCCCCACACCCCTCCCCCCCCAGCCCCACTCACCTGTGCCCCCCAGGCCATTGCCACTGCTGGGGGGGTGGAAGGGGGGGTGGCCGTTTTCCCGGGGAGCCGCCTCAGGCCACGGGGGCCCAATCTCAGGGGGTCCGTGCTCAGGCCAGTCGTGGGGGGCACGGCGGGGTGGGGGGGGTGCAGCATCAGGGCGAGGAGGGGGACGCGGCGGCTGCGGGGCTCCGGCCAAACGCTCCTCCAGGTGGCCCAGCCACAGGGCCAGCGCGCTGCGGTCATCCAGGGTGGTAGCAGGGTGGATGAGGGCATAGGAGAGGAGCTGCCGGCTCTCCTCCACGCACCGGTTGCTCTCAATGGCATAGGCCAGCACCTTCTGCAGCCGCTTCATGTATTCAGCCTTGGCGGCCGCATTGCCCGGCTGCAACAGGGGTAGGTGGGCCAGCAGCAGGGCCACTGCTGCCTCTGCCGGCTCCTGTGGCCACTGACTGATGGCGGCTGGGGGGAGGCAAAGGAGCAGTAGGTTAGGGGAGAGCAAGAAGGGCATATTCCCCGATGAGAGGGCAGCAGGTGGCGAAACCTTCCAAGGATAACGACAGCACCTCAATCACCCCCCAGGGAACAGAATCTTAGAGAAAGAGACCGACCCCGCGCCGCACAGCGTGCCCCTCTACAGCGCTTGAATTGCACCAGGAGCCCCTTTGCCCACAGAAACCCACAGCAAGGGTGTCCTAAAGGGGCACTCAGAGTTGGGGGGGGTGGAACCCAGCGGCTCCCACTCACCCGCACTATTGGCCTCAGCCTCGAGGAGGTGGATGTCAGCACAGTCGGCCAAGGAGTGCTCGAGGCAGAGCTGGAGGAAGCGTGCCTGGGTGCGGGTGACGCGCTTCAGCAGCGAAAGCAGCGCCACGGTTTGCTCACACTCGTTCCAGCCCTTGAACCACCCGGCCACGATCCCCACCTGGTCCCGGAACATCATGGCGAGTGGGGGGCAGCGGCACGGGGGGGAGGGGGGAAGACTCGGGCCCAGCCGTGCCCCCCCCTCACATGGCGGCAGCGCGGGGGCCGCGAGGGGGCCTGGAGCAGCTCTCGGTGGCCCCCGGGGCCTGCGCGGGCATGGGGCGGCCTGGAGGCCCCGAGGGCTGCGGCCGGGTCCCGTCGGCGTCGGTGCGCAGAGAGAGCCGCGGAGATCCCTGGGGAGAGAGGGGGCTGAGAACGGCGCCCGGAGAGCGAACGGGAGCACCCCGGGGCCCCGCACCCCCGGGGGCCCCGCGCTCCGCGGAGAACGGCGCGGGGGCACGCGGGGACCGGGGCGGCTCCGGGGCGGCGGGGTCCGCCCGAGGGCGGAGGAGGCACCGGGGAGCGGGCACGCAGAGCCCGACCCGGGAAGGCCGCGCCGGGGCGGAGCGGACGCGTAGGCCGCGCGGAGGGGCCGGGGCCCGAGGACCTGGAGAAGGGGGGAAGCCGCAGCCCGAGCCCGGGGCCGCGCCCGGGGCCGCACTCACTCACCGGGCCCGCACTCACCGCCGCCGCCGCCGCCGCCGCCGCACTCCGAGGCGCCGTCGCCGCCGCGCAACGTCAACGCGCACGGCACGCACAGTGCGTCACCGCGCACGCGCCCCCGCCGCGCCCCGTCTCTTCCGCTGCCCTCCCGGCGGCGGCCAATGGGAACGCGACGGAGCGGGGCGGCGACTTCCGCCGCGGGATGGCCCGCCCCTCCCGCCCCGCCCCGATTTCTCATTGGCCGGCGGTGCTGCCAATGGGATGGAGCCCGGCGGAGGGGCGGGGCGATGAGGAGACCACGCCCATCGGCGCCGGCTCCGCCCCCACCGCGGTTACCCCGAGCGCTGTGTGGGCGGGGCCCGAGGGAGGGGCGGGGACTCCGGGGGGGCGTGGTCAGCCCGGGGGCGGAGCCTCGGCCGCCGCGGAGCCGCCGCGCGGTGCTGTGTCCACGCGCCCCCCCGCGCAGCGTGGGACCCCCGGTGCGGGAGAGCGGCCCCGCCCCGCCCCGCCCCGATCCGCCCCGCCCCGCCCCGCCCCGCCCCGGCGGCGCTGCGGCTCCGAGCGGCGGCCCTGGGCCGGCACCGGGCACCGCGGGCCCATCCCGCGCCGCCCGCACCGCCATCCCCCGCCGCTCCCCGCCCCGCCGGACCGGGGCCGCCCCCGCCTATGGGTCGCCGCCGGGGCGAGGCCTGAGCGGGCCCCGAGCGCCGGGAGCGGCGATGGGAGTGGCCGTGGGCTGAGCCCTCACCCAGGTACCTTGGGGAGGGGAGGGGCCCTCGGGGTGCGGGGACGGATGCGGGGAGCGGGGGGCGGATGGGCCGGGCCGGGCGGTGCTGGGCCGTGCTGGGCCCTGCTGTGCCATCATGGGCTGTGCTGGGTGGTAATTGGTGGTGCTGGGTGCTATCGGGCTGTGCTGGGTGGTACAGGGCCGTGTTGGGCCTTATTAGGTGGTGCTGGGCTGTACTGTGATGTGTTAGACTGTACTGGGCAGAGCTGGGCTATACTGGGTGGTACTGGAGCCTACTGGGCAACGATGGTCTGTGATGCTCTGTACTGGGCTGTGTTGAGCCTTACTGGGCGGTACTGGGCTATACTGGGATGTGCTGCTCTATACTGAGCAATACTGGGACCTGTATATGTAATACTGGGCTGTACTGGGCAGTAGTGGGACATATGGGGCTATAGTAGATGGTACTGGGCTGTGCCGGGTTATACTGGGCAGTACTGGGATCTGCTGGGCTCCGATAAGCTTTGCTGGGCAGTACTGAACTCTGCTGGGTTATGCTACTTTACACTGGGACCTACTGGGTCCTGCTGTGCTATGCTGTGCTGGACTCTGCTGGGCAGCACCGTTCTGTACTGGGAGGTACTGGGCTGTGCTGGGCCTTACTGCAGTGTTCTGAGCTGTACAGGGCTCTGCTGAGCCTTCTTGGATGGTACTGGGTTATGCTGGGCTAGGCTGGGCTCTGCCGAGTTATACCGGTGGAGTACTGGACTTTCTTTACGGAGCTGTGCTTGATTTCATGGGGCTGTACTGAGTTCTGCTGGAGTGTGTTGTGCTTTTCTGGATGGTACTGGGCTACACTGGGCCATACTGGACGGTGCTGGGCTCTTCTGAGCTGTGCTGGGCCCTATTGCGTTATACTGGGTGCTGCTGGTCAGTACTGAGCTGTGCTGAGCCTTACTCTGTGACAGGGCTATACCGGGCAGCGCTCAGTCTTACTGGGGCATACGGTGTTCTGCTGGACCTTACTGAGTTGTTCTGGTCTTACTGAGCTGTGCTGCCTCGTACTGGGCCATGCTGGGCTGTGCTGGGCTTATGTTGGTTTACGTGGGACTACTTTGGGCCATATGGGGCTCCTTTGGACGATCCTGGGCTATATTGGCTTGTACTGGGACCATTTTGGTTTGCACTGAGCCGGAGTGGGTCATGCTGGGGCATACTGGAACATTCTGGGCCATACTGGTTCATCCTGTACTATGTTGCCCCACTGTGACTTGTACTGGCCAAGGCTGTTTTGTACTGACCTACACTGGGCTGTGCCCACACTGACCCTTACTGGCCCACACTGGGTCGCGTTGGAATGCAGTGGACTGTACCGGGCTTTTCTGTGCTGTTCCAGGCCTTTCTGGGACATACAGGGCTATACAGAGGCGTACTGGGGTGTGCTGGTGTGTACTGGTCCATACTGGCTCATCCCCTGTCCCACAGGCCCTGTGGCGACGCCCAGTCGGGATCAAGATGGAGCTGTGAGAGGAGGTACTGGGCTCACGGGGTCACTCATGGGATTGCACGCGGGAACCACACACAGGATCACACGGGATCACGTACAGCGTCAGACAGGATCATACAAAGGGTTATGAGATCACACGGGATCGAGCGTGGGATCGCTCAGCGTCACACACAGTGTCACATGAGAGCGGGTACAGGAGCACACGGGGCCGTGCATGGGATCGTGGGGTCACACAGAGGACTGCACGTGGAATTATTCCATGCGGGATTATGGGATTGTGGGGCCGCGCGGGGGATGACAGCTGGGACCGCACCGCAGGATCACACGGGATTCTGCTTCGAGTGGGATTGCGGGATCACGTTCTGCACCGCACGTGGCATCATATGGGATCGCACACGGGGTTGGGTGCAGGATCACACATGGGATTCTGGGGCCGCACCTGGGATAACGAGGGACTGCCTCCCCCGGGCTCACCCCAACCTCACACCCCTCCCCGGGCTCACCCCCAGGCCGGCGCAGGATGGCGAAGCTGCTGGTGCCGCTGGTGGTGCTGGGGGCGGTGGCACAGCGCTGCCCCCCGCGCTGCCTCTGCCCCGCGGCCGCCCCCAGCCCCACGCTGCTGTGCGCCCGCACGGGGCTGCTGGCGGTGCCGCCCAGCCTGGACCGCGGAGCCGTGGAGCTGCGCCTGGCCGACAACTTCATCGGGGCCGTGGGCCGCGCCGACTTCGCCAACATGAGCAGCCTGGTGCACCTGACGCTGTCGCGCAACGGGCTGCGCCGCCTGGCACCCGGCGCTTTCGCTGACCTGCGGGCGCTGCGGGCGCTGCACCTGGACGGCAACCGGCTGCCGGCGCTCAGCGGCCCGCAGCTGCGCGGCCTGGCCAGCCTGCGGCACCTCATCCTGGCCAACAACCAGCTGGCCGCCATCGAGCCCGCCGCCTTCGCCGCCTTCGCCGCCACCGTGGAGGACTTGGACCTGTCGCACAACAACCTGCCGGCGCTGCCCTGGGAGGCGGTGGCGGCCATGGCCAGCCTGGCCACGCTGACGCTGGACCACAACCTGCTGGAGCGCGTCCCCGCCACCGCTCTCGCCCGCCTGCCGCGCTTGGCCCGTCTCGACCTGACCGCCAACCGCCTGCGGGCGCTGCCCCCGGTGCCCGGCCCTCCGGGGCCCAGCCTGGCGGCGGGGGGCAACCCGCTGCACTGCAACTGTGAGCTGCTGTGGCTGCGGCGCCTGGCGCGGCCGGACGGGCTGGAGAGCTGCGCCTCGCCGCCGTCTCTCGCCGGCCGCCTGCTCTGGGCTGTGCCCGAGGAGGAGCTGGCGTGCCGCGCTCCCCACATCGCCGGAGCGGCCGCCAGCCCCAGCGCGGTGCTGGAGGGGCAGCCGCTGCGCCTGGGCTGTGCCGCCAACGGGGACCCTCCGCCCGCGCTGCACTGGTTGGGCCCCGACGGGCGCTTGGTGCAGAACGGCTCGCGGCGGGCGCTGGGTGCCGACGGTTCCTTGCAGCTGCGCGTGGCCACGCTGCGCGACCACGGCGCCTTCACCTGCGTGGCCTCCAATGCCGCCGGGGAGGCCGCCGCCCGCGTGGAGGTGGCGGTGCTGCCGCTGCCGGTGCCGCACCGCCACGGGGACGGGGACGGGGAGGCGCAGTCCGGTCCCAGCCCCTCAGACATGGCGCGTGCGGGAGCCAACGAGTCGCTGCCGGCAGGCGCGGAGCGGCGCATCGTGGCGGCGGATCTGACGGCGTCGTCGGCGCGCATCCGCTGGCTGCCGCAGCGCCACGTGCCCGGGCTGCGCATGTTCCAGATCCAGTACAACAGCTCCATCGACGACTCGCTCGTGTACAGGTGGGGCCGCGGGGCGCTCCGGACGGCGGGGAGGGGCTGTGAGGCTTCAGAGCGTGGGGCTTGGTGGCGTTGCTCAGATGTGCGTGGCATCGTGCGGCGCTGCGTGGGTCTGTGTTGCACAGAGCTGTGCGCAGCTGTGGGACATTGCATGGTGTTACAACAGAGCTGTGAGGCATTGCACGTTATTGCAGTGGTTTGGGGGTGTGCGGGGCCGCGGGCACTGCGGAGCATTGCTCGGGGCTGTGGGGTGTTGCACAGAGCACCACTGTGCTGCAGAGCTTTGTGCGGGGCTGTGGGGTCGCACGGCATTGCACGGGACAGGAGAGTGTTTGCAGGGTCACGGGGCTCTGCGTGGCATTGCACGGGGCCACGAGGCGCTGCATGGCACTGCATGGCACTGCACAGGCTCCGGGACGCGCGGAGCACTGCATGGCACTGCTCGAGGCGATTTGGTTTTGCGGAGCGTTGCAGGAGGCCGCGGTGCGTCTCACAACACTGCATGCGATGATGGGGCCGCGCGGAGCTGCAGAGCGATGGGGTGCATTGCGGGGGCCCCCCACCCACCACCCTTTCCCCCCCCCCCCCCCCGCAGGCTGCTGCCCCCCTCCAGCCGGAGCTTCGTGCTGCGGGATTTGGCCGCGGGCCGCGAGTACGACCTCTGCGTCTCTGCGCTCTACGCCGAAGGCACCGCCGCACCGCCCGCGTCCCGCGCTCTGGGCTGCGTCCGCTTCGCCACCGCTGGGGGGGCCCCGGGCTGCGCAGCCCCCCGGCCCCATTTCCTGGGGGGCACCGTCATCATCGTCATCGGCGCCGCCATCGCCGCCTCCGTCCTCGTCTTCATCCTCATCCTCACCGCCCGCTACAAGGCCGCCCGTCGTCCGCCCGCCGCCGTCGCCAGCGTCTGCTCGCAGACCAACGGCACCCACAGAGCCCCGGAGCCCGAGCCGCCCCCCCCGCAGCCCCTGGCGGTGCCCGCGGTGCCCCCACCCCTGAGCGCTCCTGGCGGTGCCCGCGCGCTGTTCCCCAGCCACAGCTTCCCACGGCGCGCCCGGACTCGGCGGCACGGATCGCTGCCGCGCCTCGACGCGCCCGACACGCTGCCCGCGCTGCGCCCGTCCTTCGGCAGCACCCACTGGATGCTGGAGAGCACCGTCTGACGGGGGGGGGGGGGGGGGGAGGACGGCACCCCGGGGTGCTGACGGCGGCGCTGGGGGTGCCCCCCGGTGTGCCCTTGGGTGCTGGAGGCGGCTCCAGGCGCTGGTGAGCACCTTTGGGTGCCCATAGGGGGCTGGAAGGCAGCGAGGGGAGGGGGGGGAGGTGGTCCTCCGCACCCTTTTATGCCAACGGACCTTTGGGTGCCCGATCGCAGCCTTGGTGCCTCCCAGCTTCGTTGGGTGCCAGTGGACACGGGGGGGTGGGGGGTGGTCTGAGTGTACCCTTGGATGCCCCTCTGCACATTCAGGTGCTTCTCTGCAGCCCTGGGTGCCGGTGGACCCCTTGGGAGCCCGACTGCACCCTGGGCACTGCTGCAGCCGTGGGTGCAGCTGTGGGTGCTGGAGGTGGCTCTGGGTGAGCAGCTGTGGGTGCCCTCTGGCGGCGTGGAAGCAGTTGGAGGGGGGGGCTCCTCCGCACCCTTAGGTGCCCCAATGTAGTATTGGGTGCCGGAGAACGTGGGGGTCCAAATCCGCCCTTGGATGCCCCTCAGCACCTTTGGGTGCTCCTCTGCACCCCTGGGTGCCAATGGACACCGCGGGTCTGAATGCCCCTGGGCATCTGCACACCCACGGGTGCCCCCGCGCAGCCGCAGCACCTCCGGGTGCCGCCACCGTACGCACCCACTCTGTACCCTCCCGCCCCCGGGGCGCCCCTGGGTGCCCCCCCACCCCACCCCGACACACGTTGCGCTCGGCCCCCCCCCGCGGTGCCTTCGGCCGGGCGGCGGCGGGGGGGCCCCGCGCACGCCCCCGCAATGTCTGCACAGATGACACGAGCCCCGCAGCCCCCCCCGATCTGGCTGGTCTGGATACCCCGCGGGGGTCGGGCCCCCCCCCGCGACCGCCCCCCCCCCCCCCACTCCCCGTAAGCCCTTTCTGTCCCCCCCCCGGTGTCCCTTCGACTCGTTTGCCCCCACCCTCCGTCCCCCCTCCTTCTCCCAGTCCCGTTTCTCCTCCCTTCCCCTCCCCCTCGTTGCCCCCCACCAGCCGCCCCCGGGCCCCCCGGCCCTCCGCAGTGTTTAACACAAGTTTTTACATTAAAAACCTGTGCCCCCCCCACCCGGGGCCATTAAACCTTTTGTGTGTGAAGCGCAGCGGGAACCGCTCTTCTGTGGCGGGGGGGGGGGGGGCGGGGGGAGGGCGCGAACGGGGCGCTCGGCCACGCCCCCCTGCGCAAAACCACGCCCTATATGCAAATAAGAGGCGGAGCCAAGGGGGCGTGGTTGCCGGGAGACCGCCGGCCCCAGTTCCCTCCGCCATAGGACGGGCTGGCCTCGGGTTCATGGCTATGCAAATGAGGGGGCGTGGCTTCGCGCCCCCATCTCGTCCCTCGCCCTGCGCTGCTCCCCGCCGCCGTCGGCGGAGGACGGGGACACGTGGCCCCCGCCCGGCCCCGTTCCCTCTCCGTCACACCGCGTCCCGGCCTTGTGTCCCCCCCCCGCCCCGCGCGTGGATGGGAACGGCCCAGGTGCGGCTCCTGGCGGTGGGTGGAAAGGACACGGTGTCCCCTCGCGGGGGTCAGGATGACAGCTGTGTCTGCTCCCAGGGTTGGTGGTCGCAGGGAGGGGGTTGGGGGGTCGGGTCTGTCCAGCTGCGCCCCTTCCCACGAAGGGCCTTCCCAGGGCCGCAGCTGGCGCTGCCCCCCCCCGCCCGCATCCTTGGGCTCCGCTATAAGTGGTCGGCGGGCGCGGGGGACGGCGCGGCGCGATGGCGGCGGTGCTGGCGGCGGTGCTGGCGGCGGTGCTGGCGGTGTGCGGGGCTCAGTGCCCGACCGCGGCCGACCTGAACCCGACCAACGGCACGCGGCTCTGCGCGCAGCTCTACACCAAAGACAGCGCCTACTACAACGAGTGCTGCTCCGGCAGCTCCCTGGCGGTGCCGCCCAACTCCGACGTCCCCTACATGACCCACGAGTGGGCCGGCAAAATCTCGTCGCTGGTGGTGGGCACGCGCTGCGAGCTGACCGTGTGGTCGCGGGCCGGGAAGGAGGGCAACACCAAGCGCTTCTCGGCGGGCGCCGTGCCGCGGCTGCAGGAGGTGCGCAGGGGGCTCTTCCGCACGTGGAACGACGCCATCAGGTCCTACTACTGCACGTGCAAGTGAGGAGGGCACGGGGCCGCTCGGGGCTGCCCCACGCGCGCGGGGCGACACGCAACAGCACGGGGCACCACCGGTCCGTGTGGGTCAACGCCGGTCAACGTGAGCCAACGCTCGCCAATCCGGGTCAACGCGGGCGAGCGCAGCTCGATGTGGGCTGGGAGCAGTCCGCGTGGGGCAACGCGGTCGGTCAGCAGCCACGGCATCCCCTCCTGCGGCCCAGCGCGTCGGGAGGAGTGGACGCGGTCACCCCCAGCCGGCACACATCGTCACACGTCCCAGCGAGCCCACGTGGGACAGTGAAGGCCCCGAGGAGCCACGCGAGCCAGCGCACATCGACGTGTCTGCGGGATCAGCACCGGCCCCTGCGTGTCCCCACGGACCACAGCCAGGTCAGCAGCGAGAGGTGGGCGCGCGGCCGTGCCCGGCCCCCCCGTGCCCCTGACCCCACACAGCTCTGAGCGCAGCCAATAAAGCCTTGAGGATGTGCAGCTCCTGCCTTGCCGCTACTTTATTCGGGGGAGAGGAGGCAGAGGCAGCAGCAGCAGCTTTAGGGCCACCCCAGGCAGGTCCCCATAGCCGCTTCCCCACGGTGCCTCCTCTGCCCCACAGACAGCCTCTGCCCTCCCCAAAAACCACAGTGGGACACGGCGCTCTCCAAAAGGACACGTGTAATCTCCAGGGGGCCCCATTCGGGCCCTGGGGCACTCCAGCACTGTGGCATTACAAAACGACAATATAAATAGCTTTGTTAAAAAACAAAACAGAAACAAAACAAGTGTTGGGAGGGGGGACCCAGATCAGTAGTGTGGCCGTGGGGCTGTAGTGTTGGGGTGGGGGGGAACACATCCCTCCTGCAGAGCGCGGGCAGCGGCCTGCCACTCGGGCCAGAGGACAGAAAAAGATTTGAGAGAAAAAAAAAAAAGGGGGGGGGGGGGCACTGAGCTGAGATGCCCCAAAAGGATCCCAGGGCGGTGATAACATCAGATCCAGAGCAGTCAGGGAAAGCCCCCGATCCCAAACCTCTGTGGGGAAGGAGTAGGGACAGGGCCAGTGCCATCGCATGGCCACGCTGCTGTCCCCTGCCCGCTTCCCTCTTCCCTGCACGCTCCCGACTCAGTAGTACGGTGTAGGGGGCCAGGCCCCCCCCAGTGCCCCCACAGTAGCGGCACAGTAACAAATCCAGTTAGAGGCGACGGCGAGGACGGCAGTGGGGCGGCTGCCGGCCCCTCACCGCATGCGGTTCTGGCGCATGAGGGGCACGATGCAGGAGGGGGGGCCCGCCTTGCCCAGGAAAGGGTGCTTCAAGAGTTCGTTGGCGGTGGCCCGCTGCACGGGGTCCCGCACCAGCATGCGGTCCAGGAAGCCCTTGAGCGAGGGGGAGACCTAAGGGACAGAGCGGAGGGGCGTCAGGGGGGCTCGGAGCGCGGCCGTCAAATTCCAGCTGCCCAGCCTCCCCTCGCCCCCCCCTTTACCTTGTGCACATTTTTCAGTTTGGGGGGCAGATTGTCTCGGATCATTTTCATGGCCTTTAACGGCGGCTCGTTAAAATACGGCGGCTCCCCATCGACCATCTCGATCACCATCACACCCAGGGACCAGATATCCACCTGCAGGGGGGAGCGAGGACATCTGTGGGGTCCTCCGGTGGGTGACATCCCCCCGCGCCCCCACAGCTCCCCCGTGCTGCGGGCTCACCTCTGGGCCGTAGGGCAAGCGAGAGATGAGCTCCGGTGCCATCCAGTACGGGGTCCCCACCAGCGACTTCCGCCGCGGCACCTCCTTGTTCACTTGGGCGCAAAACCCAAAGTCAGAGAGTTTCACCTGGAGGCCGGAGAAGGCGGCTCGTGAGAACGCTCGCTGCCCGTGGTCCAGCTGGACGGATGCTCGGTTCTCAGGGCCGCTGAGGCTCTGTGCTGCTTTCCAGGATCAACCCCTGTCCTGGGAGGTGTTCCAGGTGTCCCACAACCCCAGTCCTACAGCTTCTTGCAGAACATCGGGTTGCAGATCCATCCCAAAGAGCCTAAAAGCCTCCAAAAGCGTCTCTGGCTCTTGTGTAATCGGCACCATGAAATCCTAGAGTGGTTGGGTTGGGTGGGACCCCAAAGCATCCCCAGCCCCAGCCCGTGCTGTGAGCTGCATGCTACCTACGAGCTCAGGCTGCCCAGGACCCCACCCCCAGCCTTGGGCCCCCACAACTTCTCTGGTGTTTTCTGGTCGCTCCGGCACCTCCAGCGAACCAAGAGAACTCCAGACAAGGACTTGGGGCTCAGAGAGGCCTCTGGTCGAGGCTCCAAGCCCAGCACTGGGGCACCCTGAGGAGGCACGGTGCTGCACATGTGCTAAACCCAATGGAAGTGCCACTCTGGGGGTGTCTGCCGCACAGCAGAGCCCACCCAGACTTCCTGATGAGACCCTGCTGCAGCCAGGGCAGGGGAGCGGGAGGAGCTGCAGGGTGGGGGGACGTGGGTCCGGTGCCACTTGTCCCTTCCTGCCCCGCAGGGCAGCGGGGCCACACTGTGGCAATGACACTTACTCTGCCGTCGTGCGTCAGCAGGATGGAGTCGCTCTTGATGTCGCGGTGGATGACGCCCTGCGCGTGCAGCACGGACAGTGCCTTCAGCACCGCCAGGCAGACAGCCGCAATCTGCTCCTCGTTCATCCTGCGGGAGGGAGAGGGTCAGGGGCAGGAGGACAGAGGGCCAGGAGGGGTGGGGGCCCCGGGCACGTACCGGGTGTGCGTGACGATATCGGTCAGCGCGCCGCCCTCCAGGAACTCCATCACCACCCACAGCTCGTCGCCCACCAGGTAGCTGTTGTACATCTCCACCACGTTCTCGTGCTGGTAGTCCCGCATGATCACCACCTGCGGGCAGAGAGCGGTGGGCTCAGGGGTGCCCGGTCCCGGAGCGGCCGCATGTGACAGCCAGCATCAGGTGCTGGCTGGGCCCCGCGCCGCTCCCCGCCCCGCTGCCCATACCTCGTTGAAGAGCAGCTCACGCCGCTGCTGCTTGCGCAGGTCCATCTTCTTGACGGCCACCAGCTTGCCGCTGCTCTTCACGGTGGCGATGCAGACGATGCCGGTGGAGCCCTCCCCGATCTTGATGAAGTTGTCCAGGTAGGTGCGGGGGTCTCCTGGATCCACCACCATCTGCAGAGCCGCCCGGAACTGCTCGTGGGAGACGCGCTGGGGCTCACGCTGGGGCGAGCGGGGCTGCTGAGGGCCGACAGCGGGTGGGGGGGGGCCAGGCTGCGGCGGGCGGGCCAGGTGGGGCTCGGAGGCGTGTGGGGTGAGGCCGGCGGGGGGCTCGGGGACCTTGGAGCGGGGTGGGCCGGGGGGCTGGGCTCGGGAGGAGCTGGCGCTGCTGCTCACTGGCCCGTTGGGTGCCGCCTCCTGCGGTCGGCCCGGCCGGGGCTCAGCCTGCAAAAGAGGGAGGAGAGGGCTGTTAGAGCCGCGAGGGATAGCGGGGGGTGTTGCTGCTGGCCCCAAAGTACCGACACCACCGCATCCAGGCGTAGCAGGGCTGGACAGTGCCAGAGAAACAAACTGCACCAGAAGGGTCTGAAGGAGCAAGGACAGTGAGGAATGGGGATAGATGACCACAGGCGGCCGCTTCAGAGACCAAAGAGGAGAGAGGACAGCGCGAGGAGCCGTGGCGCAGCCGCAGGGAGGAAAGCACGGAACAGATGCAGCCCCCGCGGCGCTGGCGGTCTTCAACACAGTCTTAATTGAAGCGAAGAAGCCCGATAGCTGGCGCTGGCTTAGGAAGCGGAGCAGAGGCTGCTGTTGTAGGAGGTGGAGGCCAGGCAGCGCGAGGAGAGCTCCCCAGGTCGGGGGGAAGGAGAGACCTCTGCTAAGCGGAGTGGCTCAGAGCAGGGGGAGCGGAGGAGCCTTTACCTGTGCACCTGCACCCCGGACGGGGTCAGTCTCAGCCCGCGGGTAGGTATTAAAGGGTCGTCCCGTCTGCTGGGCCGTCTTCATCACCCCTTCGGACACGGGGATGTTGGGAGTCCGGATATTGGGCCCGGAGAGCGGGCGCTTGTCGCGGGGGGACTGCGGGCTGCTTTCGCTGCCGTAGGTGGATTTGGGCCGCTTGTCACAGGGCTCAGGGCGCTCCCGCCGCACCACACGCTCGTCCCGCTCGCTGCAGTCCCTGTCGGAGGGGCCGTCCCGCTCAGGGGGCTTGGGGTACTCGGGAGGGGGCGGGCGGCCGCCAGCTCTGGGGCCGGGCTCCTGTCCTCGGGGCCGCTGGGGGTCCCGCTCGCGGGGTCGCTCCTTGCCCCGCTCGGGCTCGCCACGGGGCGCGGGGCAGCTCTTGTCCTTGCTGCGGCCGGTGTCCTCGGAGAGGCCGTTCTCCTGGCAGAGCTGGTCACGCCGGGGCGGGAAGGGGGGGCTGTCCCTGCGCAGAGAATTGGAACGGGACACGGACATGTTCTCAAACTCATCCAGCAGCCAGGTCAGGGAGCCGTCCTTGGCGGCTTTGGTGCCCCGTACGATGGTCTTTGCGCAGGACGTGGGACGAGAGGCAGACAGGAACACGGAACACAAACAGAACAAAAGAAAAAAAAAAAACAAACAAAAATGAAGGAAAATAAAAATAAAAATGAAATGCGTGGTGGTGACGTGGGCAGGGGGCGGCTCACACAGACGGGACGAGGGGAGGGACGGGATCTCTGCTGACTGCCGCCCTCAGTCTATTCAATCAGCACACGACGAGCAGAGCACTGTTAGCAGGAGGTGGCTCCCTCAGGTCCACGCACAGATGGGGATGCTGGAGGCCAGGAAGAAGGCATCCCTGGCATTCCCCACAGCCTCAGGGGTCTGCCCACGCTGTCCTGAGCCCCTCCAGGAGGTAGGAAACAGAGCTGCGCTGGGGAGCGGACCTGACTGCCTCTCTCCTCCCATATGGGCCAATGCCAGGCTGAGCCTTGAGAGCAGGAGCTCACGAGGAAGGGTCCTGGGGGGCTGCCGCTGGCACCGGCTCTGCCTCGAGGCTTGCGGCACTTGGCCAGGACCCAGAGTGCAGGGGGCTTTGTTTGGCCACAAATGTAATCATTGGGAACCACGCAGCGGCAGCAGATTTCACTCCCAGCTGAAGCCTGGCTGGGTACCAACACAGCAAAGCTCCTGCTGGGGCACCGCTCCTCTGTTACCAGGCCCAAGCTTCACTACCATCTAAGAGGGAAGGCAGAAGGGTAGCAAGAGGGTTACTGCACTGCCTGGGCTTTGCACCACCTCCAAGGTCTGCAGGAAGGATGCGCACACCTTTTCTCCACACTTCCTGGTGCCCAGCAGCACCGCAGCCTGCCCATTGCGCTGCATCTCCGCAAGCTCTTCACCTTCTGGAAGCCATCGGCTCCCCAGCCCCAACAACAAGGCTTCACAGCCCATTCCCTCCTCTGGGACCGACCTTGAGCTCGCACTGAATGCGACCAAGCAGAGGGGACTGCTTCCAGAACCATCTGCAAAGCAAAAGCCCTCGCACAGAGCGCACTGAGCCCTAACTCTCCTCCTGCACTTCAAGCCATCAGGATTTCTTTCTGCCTCGTGCCAAAGTCCATCTCACCCAAGGGGGTGGGCACAGGACAGCCCCAGTATTGTCAGCACCTATTCTGGTCACCAACAGAGTGCAGCCAGGCAGAGCAGAAGGAGCAGTGTCAGGGACCTAGGGAGGGTGAAGGCAGAGGAACACCAGAGCCAGGGCACATAGACGGTGTGGGTTTCCTCAGCCGAGGCAAGCAGACGAGCCAGACTTCAAATGATGACATAACGGTGGCTTGGGGAAACAGGCACAGGGAGAGGATGGGATGGGAAGGGACAGGCACCGCTCTGGTTTGTGTTTTCTCCTAGGATTCTTTTTTTCCAGCGTCCAGGAGAACGCAGCAGGGTGAGGAAGAGGAGAAGCTCTGCTCCACACCTACCTTCCTCCCGTGTGGGCTGGAGGGAGTACATGAAGAAGCACACTGAAAGGCTTCGGGATCCTAACAGTCAGCTTACCTGCTCCGTGGCACTGCGAGGAGAGGGCACCAACCCCTCCCAGAATGGCAGATCAGCCCCCAGCCCTCACCGGGTCCCCCCAGCACGCCGCAGGGCCACTTACCTTCTGCGAGCCGTGCTGGATGGCTGTGATACACACGGGGTCCACCAGGGGCTTGGGCCGCTTGGCAGACTCCTCGATGATGCCCTGCCATTGCCGCGGCAGCCCCGTGAACTTCTGCTCCTGCTGGTCGTACCCGGTGTGGACACGGTGCTCGAAGTTGGAGGGCGCGGAGATCTCGATGCGTTTCTTCTTCTTGCTGAACATGGTTAGAGCGGCTAGAAGACCTGCGGGGACAAAGAGAGGACACAGTGAGGTCTGGAGGAGGACAGAGGCGGTGGGGGCTGTAAAACGGGCACCCCTTCTTTGGGAGCTGACCACGCTCTCTGGGCAAAGCACTGCTTGCCAAAAAGGAAACAGCTCGACCCAGCACAGCCCCCCGCTCCCAGCCTTGCTGCGCAGCCCCCACACCAGGCGGGCTGCTCCCTCTGTCAGTCGCTCATCCCCCATTTTTTGCTGCTATTGGTTTTCATTTCGTGCTGCATTTGGGATCCCCTAGACAAAAAGCCATGAGGAGCTTCTCCTGCCTCCCAGCTGAGCTCAGCCTGCTCTGCCTCTCCTCTCTCTCAGAAAGTGGACGCAATGGCACAGCAGCAATCACACCCAGGGCAGCTGAGGGCTCTGTGCAGCACGGGAGGAACAGTGGCTTCAGCCTCAGCCCACGTCCCTGTCACCGCGTGGCCAGACGATGGCCTCAGCTCCTCCTCCCACTGCCAGCGCTGCTCCTCTGCGATGCAAACTGAGGGCTCCTGTCCTCTGCTGAGCTGGGGAGCATTGCTTCGGCCACATCTCCTCCAGCACCAGCCCAACCTCCTCCCTGTGTCACTCCAGTGCCAACTTGCACCTGGGCTGCCCTGCATCCAGGACACTTGCTTTCCAAACCCTGCTCTTGCAGGTGTCTTGCTGTTGTTGCAGTGCCTTCCCTCCTCTCCCTCTGCTCAACCAAAGCTCAACCCGCTTTGATGTACTGCTCCTAAATTTAAAACCTTAGCAAAAGCCTCCCACAATTACAAGCTGGAGTTTTCTACAGACCTCAAAGAGCAAAGCGAGGAGCAGCCTGGCAGCGACTGCGAGCCCAGCAGTGCTGGGACACCCAGGCAACGGCCACGAGCCCCTCCGCTGCCCCACATCATCGATTTCTCCACAGCTGAGCGAGCCCCATGCCCACCAGTATCCCACCACCCCACTTTCCTTCATTCCACAAAGAGTAGCAGAGTGTGCTCTGATGCTACCAAACATTCTAAAGCAGCTCTCTATCCCGTGCCAGCACCCATCCCATGGGCACAGAGCTCAGGGCACAACGTGGAGCTCCAAGAAGGGGCAAGCCTGAGCAGAGCCAGGGCTCAAGCCTCACGTTGGCCACCAGCCCGTGGCTTTGGCCAGCTTCCCTGGCTCTACTCTGCCCACACACACACGAGCTTTCACCCTTTGGGAGACCAGCTTCAGCTGAACGCATTAAACAGTACCCCGGTTTGAAGGCAGCCACGAAGAGGAGCCCAGACACTGTATGGCTGCTGCAGAGAGCCCCGGCTGGGGGAACAGGGGAGCTCCTTCCAGCTGAGCTCAACGCTCAGGGTTCCCCTCACATTCAGAGCCACGTTCCTGTGGCTCTCAGCCACGGTTCCAAGGAGAGCACTGCAGACGTAGCACAGATGGGACCAGGAACTGACAGACCAGCGGCAACTGCAGATGGACTCGTCCCACGGTACGTGGCAGGAATGTGCTTGAAGGGCAGGAAATGCTTCTGCCCTCAGTAGCACCGAGGAACACAGCGCAGATTCCTCCTCAGAAACCAGATCTGTGCAGCAGTGATGGATGAGCACTGTCCCACGAGAGCCACGCTCAGCGCCGTGCCCACCAAACCCTGCAGTGGGGTCCGTGATCTGCCCCGTCAAGGACTGGGGGAGATGACCACACTGTGGGACAGCGGGAACCCAGCCCGAAGGAAAGCACAGAACAAAGCTACAGAGGAAGCCTGGCTCCAAGGCGGACCCCAGAGCCGTTTCTCCTCGTGTAAACACCGCAGGTCCGCACAATGGGGGCTTGTTTACAGCAGCGGAACGCCCGCATCCTTCCAGGCTCAGAGGTGCAGTGTCGATGCCGCTCAGCGGGAGCTCAGAGCGCTGCCAAGGCTTCCCCAAAATCAACAGTCCGATGGGGAGCCACAACAGACCGCGCTCTGGATGGGTGCAGGCTGCTGGGAGCAAGTCCTTGGTGCCAACCTGGTGCTGGGGGAAGGTGGGCAGCTCCTGCTGCCGGGCTCCAGCATCCCGTGCCAGGATCAGCTGTCAGCGAGGGGCGGTGCTGGCTGCACACCCAGCACCCTCACACCGCAGACGGATCTTTCCAGCGTCCTGGCTTGCCCCAGACCACTCGAGTGGGCAGAGGTCGGCATTTTCACTGCAGAAGCAACTTGGGTTTTAGCACATCAAAGAGTGAAAAAGCGCTCAGAAGATCCGGGAAGGTGAGGGCCAGGAGGGCACGGCGGCTGCTGACCGCTGCTGGCAGGCGGTGGGGATGAGCCCTGAGTCTGCAGCACATCGCATCCAGCCCTGACATCTCACCAGAGGAAAAACCAGTTCTGTTTGTTTGTCGGTAAAAGCAGCCGGCTGGAGGAAGCACACCCCTCCCACGCAGGATCTGGACACGGAGGCAGCGCAGTAAAACAAACACAGGCAGCCTGGCATTTCAGGCCCCGCTTTACGCTTTGTTTGTTTAACCCTCTTGTTTCTCGAGCTGAGGGAGCGCTGCCATCCCACGCGGACCCAGCCGGCCCTGCCTCTGCCACTTTCACTGCCTGCTGCTGCGACTGCGGCCTTTTCCTCCCGTTTCAGTCTCCGGATTCAGCTTCCTTCACACGGCTCAGTGCGAAACTTAGTGGCTCCAGAGACAATCTCTTCCTGCAGGCAGGAAATCCCAGCCCCGACCGCCCGCCTGGCTGCAGCACCGCACCAACACTCCCTCCTTACTCAGCCCGGGCGACTCCTCCCCAGATCCTCTTCTACAAATCCCAGTGACTCCTCCGCACCCGGGGGAGGGGGACAGCCCCCACCCCAGCCCATCCTTGCACAAAGTGGGGCACCGGTACCCCCCGTTTCACTCCTCCAGAGGCCGCTGCGCCCCGAGCTGACACAGCTGTGCTCTGCATGTTTGCCAGCACCGTGGGGCCAGATCCTGAACCACGCCAAGCATTCCTCAGGGGCAGGCAGCTGGGCGTGAGCCGTGCCTGCAAACAAACCTCCCCGTCAGGCTCCCTCGGCTGCGCCTGTTACCTTGGCAAAGCTTTATCCCAGCGGGCGAGGCTGATCGCAGCTCGAATGGCTGCACACAGCTTCAGCCAGGACTGCTGAGCGAGGGAAACTTCACCCCGCAGCCGCTGCCGCCTGGAGTCACCAGGGCGTGCATCCAGGGGCGTGTGCGTGCCCGCTTTGTTCTGGTTCCCCCTCGCTGCCACCTGCATGCATCACGCCGGCTTCCCGTGGATGTCACGGCATCTTCCTTTGATCCTCAGAGCACCTACTCCAAAATTCCACCCTGCAAAGCTTCCTGAGCACTGACTCCTTCCGCGTGAAAGCCCCCACAGAGGAGCCCGCGGTGCCACGGGTAGAAATCCCACGTCGGGATGATTTGGAGGCAAAGGGCACTTCCAGGTCCAGGCAGAGGGAAAGCGAACACAGCTGGAGGGTTCTTATCTACCTGCACTCAGGGGGTGTGAGCAGCAGAGCACCTCGGGACGCTGCTACTTACACCAACCAACCTCCAAACTGAGCCTGATATCATGGAAATCTTTCTGTATTGGCAGCAAAACAGCAACACAAAGAGGCATGGCTGCAGCCAGGACCCTCACTGTTATCCCCTCCCCTCAGTCAAACACATCAGCAGCGTTTCGGCCAGCCACGGGGATGGGGAAGGGTTAAAAATCCACCCCTCTGCCCCTCCTGGAGCTCGGCGCATTCCTCAGCCCTGTCCAAACCCAGGTCACATTCCCTTTATCTCAGCTTTGTTTAATTAGTCAGCCATTAACGAACACTTCTGGCAGCCAGGAGTAAACTAAAATAGAGCAGAATATTCCCCGCTGCTGGCAAGCTCCCCAGACTTACGCTGTCAAGGGCTGGGAGCTCACTCTCACCTTTCAAAAGTGAAAAAATAGGGGAAGAAAGCTTGAGAAGGAGTCTACGAGCACCGATGCCCCCGGCACGGCACGCTGCGTGCACACTCACCTCTTCTCCAGGCGTTCTGTGTCCCTGCAAGGAGTTTGTGCCCCACGCGACCTGCAGGATGTGCACACGGAGCATCAGCGAGAGCCTCCGTGTGGGCACAGCTCCACTTCTGAGATCTCCTGTGAGCTCCAAACGGATCTCATCACGCAGAGACAAATCTGAAAGCAGCGGCGCTCGGGACCAGTACCGGCCGCCCCGCAGGGCTGTTTTGCGGGGGCTCCACCAGCCCCACGCTGCTGACCTCACCGTGCAGGCACCCGGGGACGCCCCGTGCTTCCCGTAGGATCCTTTTGCTCACCACCAGCTGGGAAGCATTAACCAGCACGGAGCCCTTCCCCTCCACGACGCGTGCACCAGGTGCAGCAGAGCAGGAAGTCTGCTCCGAAGGGATATTCGTTTCGTAAAGTCCTATTCCGGCACAGCACAGATGTGGGTCTCAGCTTCACCCCCAGCTCGGACCAGGAGGAATGACTCCCCTTTCCTATGGGCTTAAACCAAGAAGCCTGAGGCTCTCCCTCCCACACGAACACCAAGACCAGGGCAGAGAGTCCCCTGCTCGCCTCCTCCAGAACTGAGCTTGCTGCCTCCAGAAGCCAGCTCAGCAGAGTGAAGGGCAAACAACCTGCTCCAGCAGCAAGGCGGAGAGTGCCCCACTGCTCAGCATATTTCCAGCACAGGCAGCTTCGCCCAGGCTTGAAAAGCAAAAGAAACTTCCTCCGGTGCTCGCCCCCTGCCAAACTCTGCCTGAAACTCATTAACAGCATATAACAGCAAGGCTCCGCGTTACTCACCAACACCATCCTGCTTCCTCTGAGCCAGAGGGGGAAGAAGGAAGGAAAACTGCCGCAGGAGGAACTCTGAGTGGGGCAGGAGGGGCTGAGGAACGCCAGCACAGAACAGCAGTTCGGGGCCACCAGCCACAGCCGCTGTGCTCCTGCTCCTGACTGCACAAACTTCCCAGTGCCTCCGGAGCCAGGCAGGGCTGGGACACGGCACCCTGAGCCCTGGGGATGGGGTGAGCGGGGCAGGTGGGCTCTCACCCTGCTCTTTTTGCACGCCACGATGGGGTTTGGGCTGGCACAGGGACAGACGGGCTTTGCTCCCCTCCATCACCAGCACGGATGTGGATGAGCAGCACACCGAGGGGCACGGGAACAGGGGGCAAAGCCGTGCCGAGCCCCATGCTGCTTCCTGGCTCTGCAAGCCTTGCTCCAAGGTTAGCCACCCAAAGAACAGGTTCCTCCCGGCTCCGCGCACCTCCCTGCGGGCGCCCACCTCCGTTCCGTGCTGCCATTACCATTTTCTGGGGCTGGAAGTGGCTCCAGCGCTGCGCTCTCCCACACCGTGAGGATCCGTTGGCAAGTGAGGAGGGAGGGAAGGAGGAGAGGATCTGCGATGATCGGCAGCTGCGAGGCTCGCAGGGGTTAACAGTGGAGCTTGTAAGAAGTGGAGCAGGAATAGAGGAGATTTGAGCCGGGAGCCAATGAGGCAGCAACATTTGAAACAAAGCAGCCAGTCAAGTGCCCCGGCCGTGGAAACAGGGAAGGGAAGGACGGCCAGGGGAAGGTGGAAAGCCCGTGGCCTTTCCGGAGCGTCCCTGCTCAAGTGGGTGTTCCTTACACCACTTCCAGGTCCCTCACCCATCCTGAAAGCAGGGGCTCTGTCTGGACAGAAGCGCTGATTCCTCTCCTGCAAGTTCCACCGGCAGCAAGAGCTCTGGTTAAGGCACAGCAGCCCCAAAACCTGCTGGGGGGACACCAGGACCTTCATCCGGACTCCAGAGCTCATCCCGGGGCTATACGCCTCACCTAAGGGCAAGGATCACGGCTCAAAGCTCTGCCTCTTCCTCTGATTTCCATCCAGCCCTGTGCATTTGAGCGGCGTGCTGTGTCCTAAGGACAAGAGCGCGATGTGGGCAATCCCATGCGGTGGGTGCAGCCTCCATCCCACCTTCTCCAAGAAGGAGCTGCCCCTGAGCAGACCCCGAGCTCTCAGCGCGAGGATCTCCAGCTGGAAATCAAAGCTTTGATGTCCGGGTGCACATTTCCCTTCTCTCTTCTCTTCTGTGTTTGCTCAGAGGAAACACTCCTGAACTGGCCCAATTAGCTGGCACGTCTTGCTAATGAACTTCCCCCCCAGCAGCCTCCATGAGCAACCTGGCACAGCGCAGGGGCAGCCTGAGCTCTGCTGCAGAGTGAAGGCAGCAGGTGGCAAATGGGACAGGGAGAGCCAAGCACAGGGCAGCAGTGAGCCCCGCTCCATCCAGCACAGCCCAACAGCATCTCCAAGAGGTCTGCGCGGCTCCGTTCTTATTTAAATGCCTTTTACAAGCAGGGAGGGGAAAAGAAAAGGAAGAAAAGCACGGCTGTGAAGGTTAATCACCCAGCAGGGCTTACAACTAGATTGCTCACTTCCCATTTGTCCTCATTTTCCTCTTCCTTGTTCTTTTTCAGAATATTCATGGATCAAAATATCTGCAGCAGCCTCGCTAGGCTGCTAATTGGCGCTCGGAAGCTTTCCAGGGAAAGACGTGGAAAAAAACCTCAGCAGATGAGCACAAACCTCTGCCACCATTCCCCCCCCCCAGCTCACACCTCTGTCCCTCCCCTGTCCTGCTCGGTGCACTGCAGCGTTTGGGAACCGGGGCCAGGCAAACCCTGGTTTTTTGCCCGGTGCAAACCCTCTGGTTTTTGCCCAGTGCTCTCTGCATGGCACCGCTGTAAACACAGCCCCACATCACCCGCGTGGGGGCATTTCCACGCGCTGCACCTGAGCCCTCCTAAAGCAAACGGCACGGGGCTGTATCTCAGCACTCGCAGCTCTCTGGAAAGGGGAAGGGCAGCAGCGGAGAGCTGGGCACAGCGCTGATGCGGAGCGAGCTCGAGCCATCGTGTCTCTCCCAAACGAAGAGGCAAAACCCATTCACCCTTCTGGAAAGTTGTTCCTCTGAACAAGCAGCAGCCTCAACACCTCCAACTTTCAGTCATCAAAAGCTGCTGCGACTTCAGCAATCCACCAGCTGCTCTGCTCAGCTGCCGAGAGCACAAAGAGCCCCCAGCATCAATTTCAGAGTCTTGTGAAACGCGCTAATTAATTCATAGAAAGATAAAAGCACATCAAAGCAAGTTCTACCCCCGTATCTTTCTGAATTTTAACAGAATTGGCCAGAGCATCTCCTGCCAATCCTTGCCTTGCAGACAAACACAGCGTACCTCGAGCGTGCACCAGTACCACCCAGTGAACCCCAACGCATCCCAGCAGCGCAGTTCCCAGAGCACAGCCCTGATGACGCCGTCCTGCCACCCTGCTTCCCTCCTGCTGCACGCAGCCAAGCTTCAGAGTGAGAAGATGTCACCTCTCACAGCCTTCACCCACCCCAGCCTGCAGACTCAGCCCTGCCGCTGCATTCTCTTTGGCAGTACAGCTCTCTTTAGGCTCTGGGAGCCCTGAGCTCTGAGCTCACACACCGTGATGGCAGCTCAGCAAGCAGCGCAACCAGGAGGGATCCTGGCCCCGGGGCCCCGGCCCAGCCACATCACGGAACTGGAAATTCCTCGACAGCACCGTGCCCTCCACACACGGGACGCGAGCCCTGCCTCGCTGCAGCCACGAAAGCAGCCGTACGGACACACCTGCATGGAGCCGGGGCGGGGGAGCCCTCCCAGGGCCGGGATGTCACGGTCGCGCGGTGCTCGTCACGCTGACACAGCGGGGAGCGCGGCACGGCGCGACGCTCACCACAGCACGGAGGCACTGAGTGTGCTCAGCGGCAGGCAGGGCGGTGGAACTGGCCGGGCTGGCTTTGCACAACCTTCAAAGAGCGGAGAGATGTCCCGCTGCCAGGCTGGGCAGGGCCGCGCAGCGCCGGAGGGCTCCTGAGGAACCCCGGGAGGGGTCTGGGGACACAAATAATGGATTCGGCCCGGTTCGAAACAGACCCGGTGTCCCTGGGCAGGTAAAAAGTCAAAGAGCAGTGCTGGAACTGCGCGGTGTGGGCAACGCAGCTGAGGGAGGGGATGCCACCCAGCGGGGCCGGGAGAACCTCGCGAGGTCTCGCACCTGGGTCGTGGCAACCTCACTGCCAGCTCCACCTGAGGACCAAGCGACGCAGCACAGATGCTGCTGGATGCCAAGACTTAGTCTGGATGTAAGGAAAAGCTCCTTATGCACTGGGACTGGTTGCCCAGAGACATGATGGGTGCCCGTCCCAGGAGGCAGAGGGGAGCTTCCCCAGGTTACTCTGTGTCTGCACAAAATGTTTTTCTATTAGCACCACTGCCATCAGCAGAACCAGAGTTAAACCTGAAGGATGTGGTAGGCGCACCATGAAAAATCAAAACGTTGTTTCAGAGCTGTACAAACACGAAGCTGAGCTGCTTCCCAACAACGCTCCATGCTCTGCAGAGCAACACCGAAGCGATGCTGCACGAATCCCAGGCATCAGCACACGCAAATCGTTCTCCCATCAGCAGAGAACCCCAGCAGATCACCCACGCTCCCCTCAGCCTGCAGGAACGCCCTGAGCTGCGCTGTCAGGGTGCCCCAAAGCCGCTGGTTTGGGTCGAGCCGCTGCAAACTCCGGCGAGCCGTCCTGCCAGGCGCTCTCTGCCAGGCTCTTCCAGAAAGTTCAGGCTTCGAGTGAGAAATTCGCTTCCATTTTCCCTTTTTCCACCCACGCAGCCGCCCGTGGGGCTGCCCAGTGATGACTCAGTGCTGAAGGCCTTCACTCAGGTTTCTGGGAATCTATTCCTGGTTCTTCTCCCGCTCTGCTCTGTGAGGAGGAGCACCACCTCGGCACGCCGGTGGCCTCTCTGGGAGGGGTTTGACTGCAATGAGCTCTGAGGTCCTCAGAGAAGCGCCGGAGCATCACGGCATCACAGCACAGCGTGGGCTGGAAGCGACCTGAAGGATCATCGCGGAAAGAATGTGTCCTTCAAGCTCAAAAAGACAGCAAGAAGAAAACAGCAGAGGTGAGTGGACCTGCGGCGCTCTCAGTGTGTTCTGCCCGAACAGAAACCTGGAGTGCCGTGGGTACACACACACAGCTCTGCGGAGAGGACCCCGTGGCCACAGTCCCACTCGTCTCAGCTCCTACAGCTCCACGGACTGGTGCAGTCGGATGGGGCACGGCCACATGCTGCACTTCCCAGCCTCAGCCCCCACGGAACGACATCTCACGCCGAGGGGCTGCCGATACCTTCTGTGCCTTGAAGCGTGAGCTCCAATTACCCTTATCTCGGTTTCCAGAGATACGAGCAGGAGCATTGCAGACCTCACTTCTCCCTTTGAAGCAGAACTGACTGCATACACACACAGCCCATCTCAGCAGCAGCTCCCTCTGCTCCACTGACTGCAGGGCTTCCTCAGCACCATCCAGAGCGGGCACAGAGATGCCCGCCTGCTCCGTGGGCTCTCACCGAGCTGCTTCACCACTCCTCTCTCATTCTCTCTCTCACTGGGGAGCGCTCTGGTGTCAGATGAACTGCTGTGGGAAGGGCAGACGATAACAGCCTAGGGCAGCAGAAAGCATTCATGCAGAAACCAAAGGCGGAGGCGAGCAGAGCGCGCGGTGCTGGGGGCACGGAGCCCCTCGCAGGCAGCGTCAGACGCTTCTCCGTGGAGCACCGCTGCCTGGCAGCGGTAATCCTCCAGCAGAACCCAGACCCAGAAGCAGCAGGATCCCCACCTGCCACGCAGCCTGCACAGAGCGAGTGCTTTTAGCCAGAGGATGCCATTTCAGCACGAGAACCTGCGCGCACACACCCCTTCCGGGCTCTCCGTTCCGGCACTAGGAATGGTTTAATCACATCACGCAGACATCGTTTTGGAACAGGAAGCATGAAAACACCCACAACATACCCGCTCCCAGCGGGGGTTGCCCAACCCCTCCAGCAGGTTGGACAAACAAGTTCTGTGTTGCACCAAAGATCCCTTCGGTCAGGGGCGGAGGAGCCGCACGCAATCCACCCCCACTGCCTTCATTCCAGCCAAGCACGGAGCGACCAGAGCTGCGCGAGGCTCCTCGTCCTCTGCAGCACAGCGTGCACTGCACGGAGGAAAGAACAGTAATGCAGCCTTGCCCCCGGGCACAGCGACAAAACCCAGCAGCCTTCCCCTTTACACCCCAACTCTTGTTGCTCCTACAGCCATCACCTCGTTGTCGGCACCCGTTCTATTAAAAGCAGACACTCACAGCAGCAATAAAAGGATGACAACATGCGGCACGGAAAAGCCACGCAAGGAAACGCCACGCAGGGACATCACGTGCCCCCTGGAAGCGATGCAAAGCTTCAGATGAGCAACAGGGGCCAACGAAGCCCAGTCCTTCTCGTTTGTGCACAACCTGCGCTGCTGTCCCAGCTGCCCTGTGGGGGAAGGACTCGTAATGATGATTTTAATGTAACGTGGCAGTGGATTGTATTCCTGAGTGCCTCATGGCCTTAAGGACCACTGACGGAGCTGTGGGAGATGCTCGGCACAGCGCCCGGCAGCACTGCCCCAATCCCATGCCAGAAAAAGGAGGAGTGACCCCAGAGGCAGGAACATTTCAGTGTGGGAAGTATTTGTCTTAGGTAGGAAAAGGAAAGAAAAAAGAAAACGAGAGAAAATCCACAATCTCAGTGCCAAACCCGAGGCCTCCTCTTACAATTAACGAGACCAAAACACCTCAGCCCTCTCCGTCTTCTCATCACCCTCCTGCTCTCCCCGAGCCTGAGCTGTGCTGCCAGAGGACAAAGCCCCATTTACTGTCTGCAGGGGTGCTTGGACAGCAGGACGAGGGACGGACACGGCCCCAGCCCAGGTAACGGGCTGACAGAGGTCAGTCTGTGTGCCAGCTGGGAAGGCTGCTCTGAAATGTGAGCTGCACCTGTGCCAGAGCTCCCTCCAAAACCCCAAACCAGCACGGCTCCATTCGGAGGCACGCGGTGAGGCGGCCTCCTCCTCCTCCTCCTCCTCCCTTCCTCTATCAGCCTCGGGAGAAATCACTTTGTGTTAAATGAAATCGGTGTGGGTGTAATTAGGCTGCATGGAAGCCTGCAAATGTCCCTGGGATTTCTGCCGGGACTCTCGGGGCTGTGTCCTTTGTCCTCCATCCCGCTCATAGCACAGCACAAGCTGAATCCCATGGGGCACCCAACACCGCCGCGTGCTAACTTCAGTCAGGACAAAAATGGGCTCCTGGCTATGTACACCAAAGGAAGAAACAGAGCAAAAAGCAAAGCTCCCCAGGGCTGCATCACAGCAGTGACAACAGCCAGCAGGTCACAGTGCACACGGAATTGCTCAGTATTCGGTAGCACTCAATCAGCTCCATCCACGTGGAGCACACCTCCCGACGGGACGGAAAGCTACACCTCCTTCCTTCCACCCTGCTCTCCCCCCTCGGCCAGGTACCCACGGAGTCATAAATCATTCACCAGAGAAGACAGCACTGAGGAATCGAGCCTACAACACAGCACCGAAGGAACACGCTGCGCTCGGGTGGCACGCAACTCGCAGAGCCCACGCATCAATGAGAGAAGCGACCCAGCAGCACAAAGAACAGTGGGACACCCAGAGCAAAGCTCTGTCGTCTTTTATTTTTGAAAGGGCTGCTTCCTTCTGGTCAATTTGATAAGTGCCAGCAAAACGAGCACCCCCTGCGCACATACAGATAGGGAACATCTGGAAAACATCCGGGAGCTGCACTGACATGGGGGAGCAGAGCGCGAGTTCCCACTCAGCTGAGGTGACAACAGAACCTGAGCTGGCAGCAAAGCATTGGCCACTTCCCTGGAAACTTCAGCTGCCATTCTGCTTAATTACCTTCATTTGGGAAGCTGAGGGTGCAGCACTGCAGCAGCGGACCCAGGACTCCCGCAGGTAACATCCCCCAAAGAGAACCGCACGGCGCTGACCTCACGCAGCCCCACAAAGCAGGAATTCGCACACAGCTCCTGCAAAGCCTCCCTCAGCCTGCCCAGGGGACCGCGAACGCACCCCACGGGTTTATCTCTGAAGCAGAAAGAAGGAAACTTCCTTAAAAGGCGGCCAGGATCGGCTGGCAGCGAACAGCGAAACCTTCGGCTACCGCTCCAACTCCGTTTGGGGATTTCTCCGAGCTCCCACCCCCCCCCAGCTCCGCTTCTCCCCTAACACCGGGCCCCCAACCTGCAGCTGTTTACAGCGCGCTGCCAGAATCTGCGGCCCCACAGCCCAGCCAGAAAAACACAGCTCAATTACAAGGAAAACACAATGAAAAAGCAACCCTGGCTCTTCCCAGCGGACAGCGCGCTACGAGCACGGGAAACAAAGCGCGGAGTGACATAACGGCAGCGGCCGATCGAGCCGCGGGGCGCCGGACCGACGCGAACCGACGGCTCCGGGATCCGAGAGCGGCGCTTGGGGACATCGCCCGCCGTGTTCCCACAACGCAAAGAGAAACCGCGCCGTGAGAAGGGGCAAAGCGGCTCCGCCGGGGAGCTCCGCGCCCGACGCTCCGCCGCCCCGACCTCGCAACCCCCACCAACCCCGACCCCAACCCCACTCCTCCAGCCCCCCACGCCGCGCGGGAAGGCCCCGGACCTCCCCCACGCAGCACAGGCCGCCCCGGCGGCGCTGCCCCAGCTCCCCCCCCCGTTCTCCACCTCCGGAGGCTCCAGTCCCTCCCGGCCCCGCTCCCGGCCCCGCTCCCGGCCCCGCACGGCGCCCCGCACTCACCCCGTCCCGCCGGACGCTCCGCCGCTCTCACTCCGCCGCCGCCGCCGCCGCCATGTTGGAAGGGCCCCGCTCCGCCCCGGTTCCCTTGACGACAATCCCCGCCCCCCGATGCCGCCGGCCCCGCCGAGCACCCGTAGAGGGGGCGGGCGCACGGGAGAGCTCGACCAATCGCAGGGCGGCAGAGGGAGACTGGCGGTAGCGCTGACCAGTCACGGCGCGGCGGGCGGGGCGGGAAAGCCGCGAGGGGAAGAGGTGCGCGGTAAGATGTCCGCCGCGTGAATCGCCGCCGCTGTCGCGCTCTGCGCCGCCGTACGGAGCTGCGGCGGAGGGGTCGGTGCCGCGGGCAGAGCTCTAACCGCGCGTCCCCCGCAGGTCCCGCGGGATGCCGCTCCACGCTGTGCTCAGGGCCGCGGCGTCGCTGCGCGGCTGCGGTGCGTACCGCCGTCCCCGTCCGCTCTCGGAGCCGCCCCCGCTCTCTGTGAGTGCCGCCCCGCTGCCGCTGACCGCCCCCTTTTTATCCCTGCAGTCCTCGGGGCGCCGCCCACCGCCGCCATGGCCACGCTGAACCAGATGCACCGGATGGGCCGGCCCAAGCCGCCGCCTCCCAGGCCGGGCCCCACTTTCGGCCGCCCGCAGCTGAAGGGAGTGGTGGTGAGGAACCTCATCCGCAAACCCAAGAAGCCCAACTCGGCCAACAGGAAATGCGTGCGGGTGCGGCTGAGCAACGGGCGGGAGGTGGTGTGCTTCGTGCCCGGCGAGGGCCACAACCTGCAGGAGCACCACGTGGTGCTGGTGCAGGGCGGCCGCACGCAGGACCTGCCGGGCGTGAAGCTGACCGTCGTGCGGGGGAAGTACGACTGCGCCCACGTGCAGAAAAAGAAGTGAGCGCGGCGGAGGAGATCGCCGCGTTAATAAAGCGCTGCGTTCCCGGAGCGCTCCGCGGCGCTGTCGTCACTCGGGGGGGGGGAGGGGGGGGGGCTCGATCCACTTCCGCCACGTGACCGCCCTCACGTCCGCGGGGCCGTGCAAGATGGCGGCGCCCAGGGCGCTGTCGGCGGCGCGGCGCGCCGTGGTGGCGGCGGCGCATGCGCGGCGCTCCGCGGGGACCGGAGCCGTTCCCCGGGGCCCGGCGGAGCGGAGCCGCCTCTACGAGCACGTGCGGGAGGGGCTGAGCGCGCGGCCGCAGCTCGATATGGCGGCGCTGAGCGCGCGCCCGGCGGAAGCCGCGCGGGAACTCGAGCGGAGGAGGGGACCGCTGCGGGAGCGCGATCTGCGGGAGATCGTGAGCGGGAGAACCGGGGCGGGCGGGGCACGAGGCGGGGGCCGCTGCGGGAGCGCGATCTGCGGGGGATCGGGAGCGGGAGATGGCGGGGCATGAGCAGGGGGCGGGGCCTGCACGGTGTGGGCGGGGCATGAGGCAGGGGGTGTGGGTATGCGCGTTGAGGGCGTGGCCTGCGCGTGTGGGCGGGGGCTGTGCGCGTTGGGGGCGTGGTGTGGGCGGGGCATGGGGCAAGAGGCGTGCCCTGCGCTTGTGGGCGGGGCTTTGTCTCGTTCGGGGCGGGGCCAGGTGACAGACCCCGCCCACAGCTGCAGACCTGGGCCCGCCTGGAGGAGGTGCGCGCCGCCGTCGCCCGCTTCGAAGCCGAGAAGGGGGAGGTGGCCGCGGCCGTGCACGCGCTGGTGGTGAGCGCCCACGCCCCCCCCCCCCATTTATGTCACCTCTGTGTCCCGCTGTGCACATCCCTCCCCCGTGCCCCCCCCCCCCCCAGTACCCCCACCTCACCCGCTCTCTCCCCCCGCAGACCACCCACGCCAAGGACGCGCTGCACGCGGTGAGCCCCCCACGCGGACTGCTCCCGCCCCCCCGGCCCCACGGTGCTGCGGGGACGACGTGGCCGCCGCGTGGTCCCCACGTGCCCCGTCCCCGCAGGTCCCCGAGTACGCAGCGCTGCGGGAACGCGGCCGCGCCGTGCGGCTGCAGCTGCGGGCGCTGCTGGAGGAGGAGGCGGCCCTGGAGGAGCGCTTCTACCTGCGGGCGCTGCAGCTGCCCAACGGCACGCACCCGGCCGCGGTGAGCAGGGCAACAATGGGGGCGGGGGGGGGGGGGTGCTCCGGCCCCGCTGACCCCCTGTCCCCATGCAGCCTGTTGGCGACGAGAGCCAGGCCCGCGTGCTGGAGGTGGTGGGGGAGAAGCCAGGTAGGGGCGAGCCGGGGAATGGACGGGTGGACGGGGCAGCGTGGAGCTGGGACTGAGAGCGGGAGGAGGGTTCCGCAGCGAGAAAGGCCCCGTCTGTCCCTGCAGCGTTCGGCTTCCAGCCTAAGGGACACCTGGAGCTGGGCGAGGAGCTGGACATCATCCGCCAGCGGTGAGCCCCTGCTTCCCCCCCCCAGGCACAGGGAACACTCACCGCAGTGTCGCTCTGTCCCGGTGACGGCTGTGTCCCCGCAGGAGGCTGTCACACATCTCGGGTCACCGCTCCTATTATCTGAGCGGGGCAGGAGCGCTGCTGCAGCACGCGCTGGTGCACTTCGTGCTGGCCAAACTGGTGCCCAAGGTACGGAATGGGTCCGGGGGAACGCTGTGACCCTCCCCGCACCGTGTGTGGGGCTCCATCAGCCCCCCCAACCCCTCACATCCCTCTGCACTGCAGGGCTTCCTGCCCATGACGGTCCCTGACCTGCTGCGCGGCGCTGTCTTTGTAAGTGCCCCTCTGTCCCTGCACTGTCCCTGCTGTGCTCCCCACCACCACCTGACATCCCCGTCCCCCCCCCAGGAGGGCTGTGGGATGCAGCCCAACACCACCCCATCGCCTGTGTACCGCATCGACCCGGCTCGCTTCGAGGACCTGTGCCTGGCCGGCACCTCCGAGGTGGGGATTGCAGGTGAAAAACAGGGCAAAACGGGCAGGAAACGGGACAAAAGAGCGCAAAGCTGGGACACGTGCTCCAGAATTAATTGGGGGGGGGGGGGGTATATCAGGAGGTGACACAATAAGGGCAACACGGCTCCAAGTGCGCCCAGACCCCTCACTGCTCCCCGCTTTTCTCCTGCAGGTTACTTCATGGACCACGCGGTGCGGCTGCAGGACATGCCCATCAGGTACAGCGACCGCACGCCGCGGGGGTGGGACGTGGGGAGATGGGGGGGGTCACTTCTGACCCTTCCTCCCCCCCCAGGATCGTCTGCTCCAGCACGTGTTACCGCGCAGAGACCGACACGGGCCGGGAGCCGTGGGGACTGTACCGCGTGCACCAGTTCACCAAGGTGGGACGGTGGGTCTGGGGGCGCAGGAAGGCAGCAGAGGGGGAAGGGGCCTCGGGACCACCCCATACCTGCTGCAGGTGGAGATGTTTGGGGTGACGGCAGCAGAGAGTGGGGCTGAGAGCGAGGCGCTGCTGGACGAGTTCCTCGTGCTGCAGAAGGAGATCTTCTCAGAGCTGGGGCTGCACTACCGGTGAGTTTGGGGTGGAGGGGAAAGGGGGCTCCGCTAGGATCCCCTCCCTCAAATCGCCATCCCAACGTTGCCCCCCATCCCGCAGTGTCCTGGACATGCCCACGCAGGAGCTGGGGCTCCCCGCGTACCGCAAGTTTGACATCGAAGCCTGGATGCCAGGACGGGGAAAGTACGGGGAGGTGAGAGCAGCCAGGAGGGGACCGCACCCCCCTCCCCCCCGTTATGGGGTTTGCTGAGACCCGGGGTCTCCGTGGCTGTGGGGGGGTTCTCTGTGGTGCTTCTTCCCCCCCCCCAGATCTCTAGCACCTCCAACTGCACCGATTACCAAAGCCGGCGGCTGAATATCATGTACAGCAACGGTGGGAAGCTGTGCCACGCACACACGGTGGGTGCTGTGCCCTCCGCGCCCTGGGGGGGGCACTAAGATACCCCCCCCCCCTTACCATTCCTTCCTGCCCCCCTCCCCAGGTGAACGGCACCGCCTGCGCTGTGCCCCGGCTCCTCATCGCCATCCTGGAGTGCAACCAACAGCCGGTGCGTGCACGGGGATTAATGCGCCAAGGATGGCCTTAGATTTGGGAGGGGGGGGGGGGGCAAAGGGGGAGAGGGAATTGCAGGGAACTGACCCTTCCCTCCCTCCCTTCCCCCCGCCAGGACGGCAGCGTCCGTGTGCCCCCCGCCCTGCGGCCTTTTGTTGGTCGGGATGTGATCACGCGACCCCCAGCCCCACTGCTGCGCTACATCGGCCCCAACCAGCCTGGGGGGGGGCAGGGGCTGTCCTGAGCTTTGGAAGGGACCGGGGGGGGCCAACAAGCGCAGGAACGCACAGACGTGCTCCCTCCTGAATGCTCGTGGGCCCCCCAAATAAATAACGCTTGTACCACTACTCTGAGTTACGTCCTTGGGGTTCTCCCCTCACGTTCCCACAGCACATATCCCCCCCAATGCCTTTCCACGCGACAACAGTGGCTTTGTGGGATCCAGGTTTGGGGTGGGGGGCGGTTGAGGGGGGAACTGCCCCCCTTTTTATTTTAAAACAACTTATATAAATCCTCTACGCTATACCCAGGGGAAAGGAAAAGAAGGGGGGCACAGGAACCCCCCCAAAGTCCAGCCCATGCCTTCAGGGGACCCCGATAAATATAGGGGGGGGTGGCAGCTGCAGGTCCAGGGGTGACCCCTCAGTCCGCACAGCGGCCGCTGTTGATGACAATGTCGTCGTATTCCTCCTGGGGGGGAAGAGCGCTCAGACCCCACGAGCCCAGGCGGTTTTGGGGTGGGGGTTTGGGCGCTACTTACACCACTGCTGTTGTCCTCCTCGCTGTCCTCGTCCTCCTCGCTGTCCTCGGAGTCACCGGAGCTGTCAGGGGCCCCAAAGGCGCGCAGCAGCTGGGGCAGGCGGGGGTCGGGGCGGTGGCGGGCGCTATAGAGGGGGGTGCGACCCCCGTAGCCCCGCGCTGCTGGGTCAGCGCCCGCCCGCAGCAGCAGCTCCGCCATCTCTGGACTCTGCGCTTCCACCGCCAGGTGCAGGGGGCTGCGGCCGCAGCTCGGCTCCTGGGAGCACAGGGAGGGGCAGGGAGTCATGGGGTGGGGGAACGTGGAAGCAGCGGCGTCCCCCTGGCCCCGTAGCTGTGCTCACCGCTTTGTTGGAGTCCGCCCCGGCGCGCAACAGCAGCTGTACCAACTCCACGTCCTTCCGCAGAATGGCAACGTGCAACGGGGTGTAACCTGGACAGGGGTACACAGGGACCTCACAGTGCTGCCGCACCCCAACCCTGCTGTTCCCACACCATACCCCAACCCTGCTGTTCCCACACCATACCCCAACCCTGCTGTGTTCTCACACCGCACCCCAACCCTGCTGCGCTCCCACACCATACCCACAGCGCATGCATCCCTGTTATTTCCCTCTGCATCCCCCTCGTTTCCCTGTAGCACATCCACACCACACTCCAAACACATACACCACATCCCTGCCCTACCCACGGCGCTCTGCATTCCCCCCTCTGCATCCCCCCAATGCTGCAGCCCCAACACCCCCAAACCGTGTCCCCACCCACTCCCTCCACCACCTCCAGGCACCCCTGCAGCTTCCCCTCGCTACGCTCCCCTACCCCACGCTTAACACCCCCGTGAATAACCCCCCCATCGTCCTCCTCTCGGCCCCACACCGCCCCCTTCGGACCCCCTCCTACCATCGTAGTTAATGCTCTCCAGCTGCGCGCGTTCCTCCTCGCTGAGAGGGCAGCGGAGTCCCCCCAGGAGATGCCGGGCGCAGTGGGGCTGCCCCTCCCGGCAGGCGAGGTGCAGGGCCGTGTGTCCCCCGCGCTCCTGCAGCCCCACGCCCGCGCCCGCCGCCCGCAGCTTGAGCACGAAGCCGGGCAGCCCCAGGATGACGGCCAAGTGCAGCGCGGTCTGCGGTGGGGGGGAAAGGAAAGGAGAGGAGCTCGGTCAGGTGGGGGTCGGCCCGGGGAGGTTCCTCTCTGCGCAGCGGTCCCACCCGGAGCGGCCGCCCTCACCTGCCCGAGGTCGTTCTGCAGATCCACGTAGGCGGTGCCGGCGGTGCGCTGCAGGATGGAGTCCAGGAAGGCCTCGTGCTCGTGGATGACCGCGAGGTGCAGCGCTCTGCGCGTGGGGAGGGGACGCGGATCAGCGCGGCGGTCCCACCCGCCGCCCAACCCCAACCCCAACACCAACCAACCCCCCCCCCCCAATACTCACGTATCGCCGTCCTCGCTGACGAAGCTCAGCACGTGCCGCAGCCACAGCTCGGCCTCGGGCTCCGGGGCGGCCGCGGGGACCTCGTCGGGAGAATCCGGGCCGGGCCCGGGGCTGTGGGGCAGCGGCGCCAACTGCCCCTCTCCCAGCGAGCCCAGCCCGCTGTCGCACCACTCGTCGCCCTCCGCCCGCTTCGCGTCGCCGGACGGCGCGGCCCCCGCGGCCGCCATCAGCCGGGCCGCGCTCACGGCCCCGCCAGCACCGGGCCCCGCGCCGCCGGGCCGGGAAATCCCCGCGGCCCCGGAGGGGGAGGGGGGAAAAAGGGGCGGGGGGGGGGGCGGGGGGGGCGGCGCGGGGCACCACGGGACGCGTAGTCCCGAGAGCGCTTCCGGGAGACTGCGGGAAGGCGGGAGTTCCGGGCGGCGGCAGCCAATCAGCGCCGCCCGAAGGGGACGCCGGGAGGAGTGGCGGCGGACGGCGGCGCCGCGCGAGGAACGCCGGGAGGAGGGGCGGCCTCGGCCAATCGGAGCGGCCCGCGCGGGGCATGCCGGGGGGTGTGGAGCGCTCAGCCAATCAGCGCTCTCGGCGGAGAGCGTGTCGGGAAGTGTGGCGCTGGCAGCCAATCAGCGTCGTTCTCGCAAGGCCTGACGGGAAGTGTGGCGCTCTCAGCCAATCAGCGTCGTCCTCGCAAGGCCTGACGGGAAGTGTGGCGCCCTCAGCCAATCAGCGTTGTCCTCGCAAGGCCTGACGGGAAGTGTGGCGCTCTCAGCCAATCAGCGTCGTCCTCGCAAGGCCTGACGGGAAGTGTGGCGCTCTCAGCCAATCAGCGTCGTTCTCGCAAGGCCTGACGGGAAGTGTGGCGCTCTCAGCCAATCAGCGTTGTCCTCGCAAGGCCTGACGGGAAGTGCGGCGCAGCCAGCCAATCAGCGCCGACCGCGCCGTGCATTCTGGGACGTGTGGCTTCCTCATCCAATCACCGCCACCCGCGCAGGGCATGCCGGGATGTGTATCACCTTCAGCCAATCAGCGCCGCGTTTCTATTTCCCACGGCTCGCGTCGCGCTCCCAGCCAATCAGCGCCGCGTTTCCATTTCCCACGGCTCGCGTGGCCTCTCCCAGCCAATCAGCGCCGCGTTTCCATTTCCCACGGCTCGCGTGGCCCTGCCAGCCAATCAGCGCGTCCCGGGAGCCGCGAGCGGAGCGCTGATGTCCGGGGCGGACGGTGAGCGCGGGGACGGCGGCGGCGCCGATCCGCGCTGAGCGGCTCCGTGACGCCCCGCCCCGTTCCGCCCCTCCCCCCGCAGCGCCCCCTCCCGGGGCCGATCGCGGCGCCGGAGCGGAGAGCGGCTCCGCGGAGGACTCGGAGAGTGAGTACGGGGGTACGGGGGGGGGGGGCGGAGCCGCGCCGGTCCCGCGGGGCGCCGCGGGTGACGGTGCCCCGGTGCGGCCCGCAGTGGAGCTGCTGCGGAACCTCCTGGCGCGGACGTTGGGTTTGGGCGCGGGAGCCGCCGGAGCGCGTTCTGGACGAGCTGTCGCTGCCGGGGATCGCGCGGTTCATGCGGAGCGAGCGGTGCCGCCGCGTGCTGTGCATGGTGGGCGCCGGGATCTCCACGGGTGAGCGGCGCGGGGCGTGGGGGGGGGGGGGGGGTGGGGATCACGTGGAGTGTGTGGGGGGGGTGTACGTACCGTACCGCACCTTCCCCCGGGGCAGCCGCCGGGATCCCCGACTTCCGCTCGCCGGGCACCGGGCTGTACGCCAACCTGGGCCGCTACGAACTGCCGTACCCCGAAGCCATCTTCGACATCGCGTATTTCAGGGTACGGGGGTGGGGGGGGGGGGCTGAGTGCCCCCGTGAGGTACAACAGCGGGCCCTGAGCCCCGCGTTCCTTCAGCAACACCCGGAGCCTTTCTTCGCCTTGGCCAAGGAGCTGCTCCCGGGGCAGCTGAAGGTGAGGGGCGGCTCTTTTTGGGGGGGCGGGGGAGAGCACACATCGGCTCTGAGCCCCCCGCCCTCCCCCAGCCCACCGTCTGCCACTACTTCATGCGGCTGCTGAAGGAGAAGGGGCTGCTGCTGCGCTGCTACACGCAGGTGCGTCCCTCTGCCCCCTCCCCCGGGGTCGGGGAGCGTCGCGGTCCCCACCCCGCGGCCGTCCCTCCCCACGCAGAACATCGACACGCTGGAGCGCGTGGCCGGGCTGCAGCCCGACGATTTGGTGGAGGCACACGGCACCTTCCAGACCGCGCACTGCCTGCGCTCCTCCTGCCGGCAGCAGTACGACCTCAGCTGGGTGAAGGGTAATGGAGGAAGGGGGGGAGGTTGGGGGTTGGGGGGGGGGCTGCGTGTGTCTTACACCCCCACTGCTGAGCTGTGGCCCTTCTGCGTTACAGAGAAGATCTTCTCGTCGCTCGTCCCCAAGTGCGACAAAGTGCCAGAGCGTGGTGAAGCCCGGTGAGGGGAGGAGGCGGTGGTCCTGTGCCCCTTCCACTCAGGGGGTCATGGAAAGGAGGGGGGGGCGGGGGTCATCGCATTCACCTCCCCCCCCCCCCCCCCTCCGCCCGTGATTGTTTTCATCTTTATTTTTTTTTTCCCAGACATCGTATTTTTTGGTGAGAACCTCCCATCTCGCTTCTTCACACTGCTGCAGTCAGTGAGTGGTTGTGGGGCGCGATGGGGATCGCGGCTGGGGGGAGCAGGGGGCCGGGTTGGGGTGGGGGGGGGGGGGGTCCGCCGTTGCCTCATTGCCGCCCCTTCTCTCCCCGCAGGACTTCCAGAAGGTCGACCTCCTCATCATCATGGGCACTTCGCTGCAGGTGCAGCCCTTCGCCTCCCTCGTCAGCAGGTCACAGCCCCCCCCCCCCCACAGAGTGCCTCCTCCCCCCGGCATCGTGCTCCTCCTGCAGCTCTGCGTCCTCAGCGCCCTCATCGTTCCCCTTCTGCCCCCCAGGGTCCCCCGCCAGCACCCCCCGGCTCCTCATCAACAAGGAGAAAACGGGGCAGGTGAGGTGGGGGGGGGGGCAGGTGGGGCTGCCGGAGGGGAGCTGCGGTTGCCCCCCGCCCGTCCCACCTCATCGCATCGTCGTCGTCCCCAGAGCGACGTCTTCATGTCCCTCATGGGGTTCGGCTGCGGGATGGACTTTGATTCGGACAAAGCCTACAGGCAGGGACCGGGGGCGGGGGGCACCGGGGGGGGGGGGGGCACTGGGGTGGGGGGTGGGGTGCGGGGTCCCCGCATGCCGCTGGGGCAGAGGCGCGTGTGAGGAGCTGAGCTGTGCGGGATATCCCTGTATTTCAGGGGGGCTGCCCCCCCTTTGCCCGCACGCTCCGTGCCCCCCCCCCCAGCTCTGTGCCCCCATATTGCTCTGCCCCCCCCCCTCCTCCTTGCAGGGACGTGGCCTGGCTGGGGGGACTGCGACGAGGGCTGCCTGGCGCTGGCAGAGCTGCTGGGCTGGAAGGTGGGACCCCAAAACCCCGCAGCGTGGGGCAGGGGGGAGGGTGCCCACCGCCCACGGGGGCTGACGTTCCCTCCCACCCCACAGAAGGAGCTGCAGGAGCTGGTGAGGAAGGAGCACGCCGCCATCGACGCCGCGACGCCCGCGGGGGATGAGAGCGGTGCCCCCCAAGGGGGGAGGGGACCCCAAACCCCCGGGGGGGGGCACCGGGGGCTCAGGGGGCACCGATGGGAGCGGCGGACAGCGACGGGACCGCCGAGGGTCATAGGGGCAGCGGCGGTGGCATTAAACAGCGGCACAGACACAGCGCGTGGCAGTGCGTTTTTGGGGGGGGGGTTAGGGTTAGGGTTGGGGTTAGGGTTGGGGGGGGGGTTGGCAGTGGAGGGACCCAACGTGTTCGGGGTCGGGGTGGTGGGGGGGGGGTGTTTGGCAGTGGGGGACCCAACGTGTTGGGGTGGTGGGGGGGGGGGGGGGTTTGGCAGTGGGGGACCCAACGTGTTGGGGTGGTGGGGGGGGGGGTGTTGGCAGTGGGGGACCCAACGTGTTTGGGTGGGGGGGGGGTGTTGGCAGTGGGGGACCCAACGTGTTGGGGTGGTGGGGGGGGGGGGGGGGTTTGGCAGTGGGGGACCCAACGTGTTGGGGTGGTGGGGGGGGGGGGGGGGGGTTTGGCAGTGGGGGGACCCAACGTGTTCGGGGTGGCGGTGTAATTTGAGGGACCTCGGACCCCTTTTTTTTTGGGGGGGGGTGGTTGGGACCAATCAGAAGGCGTCGATGGGCGGCCAATCACAGCGCGGGGATCGGGATGATGGGCAGGAGATTGGTGAATGAGGCTTGCGCACGCTCGGGGCGGGAAAGGAACCAATCAGAGGCCGGGGTTGTTGAGCGGCGTGCCGGGCGGCCAATGGCGTGGCGAGGCGATGCCGAAGCCCCTCCTAGGAGCCGCGGGCCCTCCGAGCGGACCAAGAAGATGGGCGGGGGCCGAGCCCGGACGGACGGCCGATCCAGCCAATTACCTCGGAGGGCGGGAAGACGAGAGCCCGCGCCGGCCAATGGGCCGACGCGTCCTCTCCGACAGGCAGCAGCGCGGACGAATGAGCGGCGCGCAGCGGAGCCCGCGAGGCCAATGGCTTCGGAGGGCGGGGCTCCGGCTGGAGCGGCGTCCCGGGCAGCCAACGGGAGGAGCGCTCCGCCTGATTGACGCGGGGCCCGCCCAATGGGGGCGTGTCGTGGGCGGAGCGGCGGAGCGGGGCGCCATGTCGCGGCGGCGGTGGCGGGGCCCGCAGAGCGCGGACGGCGGCGGACGCGGCGGGGACATGGGCAAAATGGCGGCGGGCGGCGGCGGCGGATCGGGGCGCTACTACGGAGGGGGCGGCGACGGAGGCCGAGCCCCGAAGAGGCAGAAGACGGAGAACGCGGAGCCGCCGCCTCATGGGCCCGGAGGGCCGGGGGGGGGCGGCGGGGCCGGGGCCGGAGGAGCGGTGAGCGGGGGGAGGGGCGGGGGAGGGGGGGAGGGGCAAGAGGGGAGGGGGAGGGGTGGAGGGGCGGGGGGGGAGGGGCAAGGGGAGGGGGAGGGGGCGGTGAGCGGGGGGAGGGGCAAGAGGGGAGGGGGAGGGGCGGGGGTTGGGGAGGGGGGGAGGGGCTGGGGGGGGTCCGCGGGGGTGGGGGGGGAGCGGAGGTTGGGGGGGGAGGGGAGGTCCCAGCGTCCCCGTGGGGGTTTGGCTGCGGGGTCAGAGGGCCACGCGTGGGGGGTGGGGGGGACGGGTGGGATCCCGTGTGGGGGTGGGGGGGGGGATGGTCCCGGGTGGGATCCCCGCAGCGCCGCTCCCCCACGTGGTCCCGTGGGCTCCGATGTCGCCGTGCTGACGCAACGTTTCCCTGCCCCTCCCCCCCCCTTCCCCTCCCCCCCCCCCGCAGGAGAACTACGACGATCCGCACAAGACCCCCGCGTCCCCCGTGGTGCACATCCGGGGGCTGATCGACGGCGTGGTGGAGGCCGACCTGGTGGAGGCCCTGCAGGAGTTCGGCCCCATCAGGTGAGCGCGTCCCCCCCACCCCCCGATCCCCGCGGGGTCGGCCCTCCCCCCCGCGCTGAGCCCCGCCGCCGTCGCCGCAGCTACGTGGTGGTGATGCCCAAGAAGCGGCAGGCCCTGGTGGAGTTTGAGGACATCCTCGGCGCCTGCAACGCCGTCAACTACGCGGCCGACAACCAGATCTACATCGCCGGGCACCCCGCCTTCGTCAACTACTCCACCAGCCAGAAGATCTCCCGCCCCGGGGACAGCGACGACTCCCGCGGCGTCAACAACGTCCTGCTCTTCACCATTCTCAACCCCATCTACTCCATCACCACGGTGGGTGGGGCGCTCTGGGGCGGCCCCAAATCTGCTCTTCCCATTCCTGGGCCCCGTGCTCGCGTGACCCGCGGGGTTTTCTCTGCGGTTCCGTGGCCCTGGAGGCAGCTGCCCATCCCCCGTGTGCGTGTTCTTTCAGGATGTGCTCTACACCATCTGCAACCCGTGCGGCCCCGTGCAGAGGATCGTCATCTTCAGGAAGAACGGCGTGCAGGCCATGGTGGAATATCCTTCGGTGCCCCGGTCGCGCGGGTTTGCTCAGAGCCGCTCTGAGCGCCGTGGCTGTGCCGGAGTACGGGCGTTCCCTCTGGGCCCCGCTCCCTCTGCTTCCAGCCGCGGTTTGTTCCTTAACCCCCGCCAACGTTCGACTCGGTGCAGAGCGCGCAGCGAGCCAAGGCGTCCCTGAACGGCGCCGACATCTACTCCGGGTGCTGCACCCTGAAGATCGAGTACGCCAAGGTGAGCGGCCGTGCAGCTCCGCCGCCCCGCGGCGCGCCGCTGCCGCCTCTCACCGCTCCCTCTGTGCCCCTGTGTGTCTGTGCCCGCAGCCCACGCGCCTCAACGTCTTCAAGAACGACCAGGACACGTGGGACTACACCAACCCCAACCTCAGCGGGCAAGGTAATGTCCCTGAAGTGCTTTGTGCTCCGCGCGGCGCTGCCGTCGGGCACGGCGCTCAGCTCAGCGTCGCCCCACGGGGCTCCCGTTCCTCCCGGGGCGGGCGTGGGGCCGCTGCCGTGGGGAGGGCTGAGCTGAGCACGGGGCCGTGAGCTCGGGGGGGGGGATGGGGGGGTCCTCGTCGTTGCGTCGCGAGGCGTCGGCGCGCGGCCCTGCGAGCGAGGGAAGTCTCTGCACACTCCGTTTTGTTTTGGGGGGGGGGGGGATTGTCCTATTTTTTTCCTCGAGGAGCCTCCGTTGCTTCGGGGAAAAAGTGCCGTGGCTTTGTCCCGCGGGCAGCGTGCCCTCCCCAGCGCCGCGTCCTCGCCGGTTCCGTCCCCGAGCAGAGGGGGGGGAAGCGATTCACGGCGGGTCTGGGGGAGGGCCGTGACCGCCGCCTCCCCCCCCCTCCCCTCTCCCACCCCCTCCCCACCCCCCTCCCGTCGGGTTTTTGGGCGCTGGGGGCGGCGGCGAAGCGAGCGATGGCACGACACGACACGCCCGGGGCAGGGCAGAGCCCTCCTCCAAGGTACATACGTAGAAGATGTGCAGAGCGGTCGCAGGGCCGTGCATTTTTGAGATGCATCCGGGCTCGCCTGGCAGGCGGCAGGGAACGGGGAGGGGGTGCAGTAACGTGGCCTTTCCCAGCTCCAAGCACATAACCCCGGGGACCGTTCAGCGGCGGAAGTCCCGAATGGGCCGTGACCTGCCTCTGCACATTCCTCACACCACCACACAGTGTAGAAAAACAAAAACAAAAAACAAACAAAAAAAAAAAACCTCACTGGAGAAAACACGCAGCATCCAGAAACAAGCAGCACCTTTGAGCTCATTACATCAAGAACACCACACCGTGGCCCAAGGACTCTACAGCACAGAGAGAAAGAGGCGCAGCATGCCACAGCAGACACTACCTTCACTTAAGCCAACCAGAGGGAGTCCACAGGAGTAGGAAACACAGCCCAGAGGGTCCTCACCACGAGCCCAGCGGCGCTCCCGCGGAGGACGGAGTAGAGCTGAGGCCTCCAGCCTTAGGATTGCTGTCCGCACGCTCTGGTTTGGGAGGGCAGCTCTTTGCTCACACAGTGTTCTCCTGCACCCCTCAACCGCCACCATTATCAGCGCCAAGCGGAGAGCAGAACCACCCCACCCAGGGCACACTGACCCCTAAGGGGCCGTAGCCGGGGCCGAGACACATTTCCATTACAGAGGAGACACGCACACGGGGAGGAGCTACACAGAGCCAGAAGCACCATTCTGTTACAGCCCCACACACGGAGGAACACTCTCATTTATCACACCTCCATGTCCTCCGTCGGTACCTCTGGAGGGCAGCACATCCGTGAGACGTTGGTTTGGTTGGTTTTTTGGTTTTTTTCTAAAGAGCAGGAAAAAAAAAAAGATTTGACTATTTTTCTATTTTTTAAAGAAAGCTTGTAGCGGTTCCGTGCCTTTGACCTGTGTGTATGACTCTGAAACCATGTGATGCAGGGTCGCAGTGTATGTTTGATGGGACGCCATCTTTCAGAACTGTGCTAACTCACTCTTGAAGCGTCCAATGGTAAGAGAAATACCGCATCCTTGTATGACAATGGACATTGTACTTTGTGCTCCCGCTGTAAGTAGCCCTT
>JALIRH010000232.1:52457-100484 GCA_023055505.1 Callipepla californica brunnescens | reverse complement strand
CAGGTGTTCCTGTGCGGCCCCGCCCCCCATTGGCTGCTGCTGAGCTCAGCACTCATTAACAGCTCGTTAATTAAGTAATTAATGCAGGTGTTCCTGTGCGGCCCCGCCCCCCATTGGCTGCTGCTGAGCTCAGCACTCATTAACAGCTCGTTAATTTACTAATTAATGCAGGTGTTCCTGTGCGGCCCCGCCCCCCATTGGCTGCTGCTGAGCTCAGCACTCATTAACAGCTCGTTAATTAAGTAATTAATGCAGGTGTTCCTGTGCGGCCCCGCCCCCCATTGGCTGCTGCTGAGCTCAGCACTCATTAACAGCTCGTTAATTAAGTAATTAATGCAGGTGTTCCTGTGCGGCCCCGCCCCCCATTGGCTGCTGCTGAGCTCAGCACTCATTAACAGCTCGTTAATTAAGTAATTAATGCAGGTGTTCCTGTGGCGGCCCCGCCCCCCATTGGCTGCTGCTGAGCTCAGCACTCATTAACAGCTCGTTAATTAAGTAATTAATGCAGGTGTTCCTGTGCGGCCCCGCCCCCCATTGGCTGCTGCTGAGCTCAGCACTCATTAACAGCTCGTTAATTAAACTAATTAATGCAGGTGTTCCTGTGCGGCCCCGCCCCCCATTGGCTGCTGCTGAGCTCAGCACTCATTAACAGCTCGTTAATTAAGTAATTAATGCAGGTGTTCCTGTGCGGCCCCGCCCCCCATTGGCTGCTGCTGAGCTCAGCACTCATTAACAGCTCGTTAATTAAGTAATTAATGCAGGTGTTCCTGTGCGGCCCCGCCCCCCATTGGCTGCTGCTGAGCTCAGCACTCATTAACAGCTCGTTAATTAAGTAATTAATGCAGGTGTTCCTGTGCGGGCCCCGCCCCCCATTGGCTGCTGCTGAGCTCAGCACTCATTAACAGCTCGTTAATTAACTAATTAATGCAGGTGTTCCTGTGCGGCCCCGCCCCCCCATTGGCTGCTGCTGAGCTCAGCACTCATTAACAGCTCGTTAATTAACTAATTAATGCAGGTGTTCCTGTGCGGCCCCGCCCCCCATTGGCTGCTGCTGAGCTCAGCACTCATTAACAGCTCGTTAATTAAGTAATTAATGCAGGTGTTCCTGTGCGGCCCCGCCCCCCATTGGCTGCTGCTGAGCTCAGCACTCATTAACAGCTCGTTAATTAAGTAATTAATGCAGGTGTTCCTGTGCGGCCCCGCCCCCCATTGGCTGCTGCTGAGCTCAGCACTCATTAACAGCTCGTTAATTAAGTAATTAATGCAGGTGTTCCTGTGCGGCCCCGCCCCCCATTGGCTGCTGCTGAGCTCAGCACTCATTTAACAGCTCGTTAATTAAGTAATTAATGCAGGTGTTCCTGTGCGGCCCCGCCCCCCATTGGCTGCTGCTGAGCTCAGCACTCATTAACAGCTCGTTAATTAAGTAATTAATGCAGGTGTTCCTGTGCGGCCCCGCCCCCCATTGGCTGCTGCTGAGCTCAGCACTCATTAACAGCTCGTTAATTTACTAATTAATGCAGGTGTTCCTGTGCGGCCCCGCCCCCCATTGGCTGCTGCTGAGCTCAGCACTCATTAACAGCTCGTTAATTTACTAATTAATGCAGGTGTTCCTGTGCGGCCCCGCCCCCCATTGGCTGCTGCTGAGCTCAGCACTCATTAACAGCTCGTTAATTAACTAATTAATGCAGGTGTTCCTGTGCGGCCCCGCCCCCCATTGGCTGCTGCTGAGCTCAGCACTCATTAACAGCTCGTTAATTAACTAATTAATGCAGGTGTTCCTGTGCGGCCCCGCCCCCCATTGGCTGCTGCTGAGCTCAGCACTCATTAACAGCTCGTTAATTAAGTAATTAATGCAGGTGTTCCTGTGCGGCCCCGCCCCCCATTGGCTGCTGCTGAGCTCAGCACTCATTAACAGCTCGTTAATTAAGTAATTAATGCAGGTGTTCCTGTGCGGCCCCGCCCCCCATTGGCTGCTGCTGAGCTCAGCACTCATTAACAGCTCGTTAATTAACTAATTAATGCAGGTGTTCCTGTGCGGCCCCGCCCCCCATTGGCTGCTGCTGAGCTCAGCACTCATTAACAGCTCGTTAATTAACTAATTAATGCAGGTGTTCCTGTGCGGCCCCGCCCCCCATTGGCTGCTGCTGAGCTCAGCACTCATTAACAGCTCGTTAATTAAGTAATTAATGCAGGTGTTCCTGTGCGGCCCCGCCCCCCATTGGCTGCTGCTGAGCTCAGCACTCATTAACAGCTCGTTAATTAAGTAATTAATGCAGGTGTTCCTGTGCGGCCCCGCCCCCCATTGGCTGCTGCTGAGCTCAGCACTCATTAACAGCTCGTTAATTAAGTAATTAATGCAGGTGTTCCTGTGCGGCCCCGCCCCCCATTGGCTGCTGCTGAGCTCAGCACTCATTAACAGCTCGTTAATTAAGTAATTAATGCAGGTGTTCCTGTGCGGCCCCGCCCCCCATTGGCTGCTGCTGAGCTCAGCACTCATTAACAGCTCGTTAATTAAGTAATTAATGCAGGTGTTCCTGTGCGGCCCCGCCCCCCATTGGCTGCTGCTGAGCTCAGCACTCATTAACAGCTCGTTAATTAAGTAATTAATGCAGGTGTTCCTGTGCGGCCCCGCCCCCCATTGGCTGCTGCTGAGCTCAGCACTCATTAACAGCTCGTTAATTAACTAATTAATGCAGGTGTTCCTGTGCGGCCCCGCCCCCCAATGGCTGCTGCTGAGCTCAGCACTCATTAACAGCTCGTTAATTAACTAATTAATGCAGGTGTTCCCTGTGCGGCCCCGCCCCCCATTGGCTGCTGCTGAGCTCAGCACTCATTAACAGCTCGTTAATTAAGTAATTAATGCAGGTGTTCCTGTGCGGCCCCGCCCCCCATTGGCTGCTGCTGAGCTCAGCACTCATTAACAGCTCGTTAATTTACTAATTAATGCAGGTGTTCCTGTGCGGCCCCGCCCCCCCATTGGCTGCTGCTGAGCTCAGCACTCATTAACAGCTCGTTAATTAAGTAATGAATGCAGGTGTTCCTGTGCGGCCCCGCCCCCCATTGGCTGCTGCTGAGCTCAGCACTCATTAACAGCTCGTTAATTAACTAATGAATGCAGGTGTTCCTGTGCGGCCCCGCCCCCCATTGGCTGCTGCTGAGCTCAGCACTCATTAACAGCTCGTTAATTAAGTAATTAATGCAGGTGTTCCTGTGCGGCCCCGCCCCCCATTGGCTGCTGCTGAGCGGCCGCGGGGCGCTGCGGTTTGCACCCCATGACCATCGATGGCGCCATCGATTCCTTCGCTCCGTTCCACAACGTCAACTGCCCCAAAGGGTTCCTCTACTTCAACCGCCAGGTGCGCCCGCTCATTAATTAGCGCCGAGCTCGTTAACGAGCGCCGCCGCTCGTTAATTAGATGCCTCTTTTCATCGTTGCTCCTCCGCTTTTGGGGTTCTTCCTTAGCGTGGGTCGCCCTTGGTGTGGGTTGTCCTTTGTGTTCTCATTTATGGGGTTGGCTGTTGAATTGGGTTCTTGTTAATTAGTGTTCTTGTTAATTGGGGTCTCATTAATTAAGGTCTCCATTAATTGGGGTCTCCCATTAAGTGGAGTTTCCCATTAATTGGGTTACCCCCGTAGCGTGGGTCGCCCTTGGTGTGGGTTGTCCTTTGTGTTCTCATTTATGGGCTTGTCTGTTCATTTGGGTTCTTGTTAATTAGTATTCTCGTTAATTGGGGTCTCATTAATTAAGGTCTCCATTAATTGGGGTCTCCCATTAAGTGGAGTTTCCCATTAATTGGGTTACCCCCGTAGCATGGGTAGTCCTTGGTGTGGGTTGTCCTTTGTGCTCTCATTTATGGGGTTGGCTGTTGAATTGGGTTCTTGTTAATTAGTATTCTCGTTAATTGGGGTCTCATTAATTAAGGTCTCCGTTTATTGGGGTCCCGCATTAATTGGAGTTTCCCATTAATTGGGGTGCTCTTGTGACATGGGTCACCCTTGGTGTGGGTTCTCCTTTGTGTTCTCATTCTTGGGCTTTGCTGTTTAATTGGGTTCTTGTTAATTAGTGTTCTCATTAATTGGGGTCTCGTTAATTGGGGTTTTTCATTAATTGGGGTCCCGCATTAATTGGAGTTTCCCGTTAATTGGGGTGCCCTTGGGGCATGGGTAATCCTTGTTGTGGGTTCTCCTTTGTGTTCTCATTCATGGGCTTTGCTGTTCAGTTGTGTTCTCGTTAATTAGTGTTCTTGTTAATTGGGGTCTCATTAATTAAGGTCTCCATTAATTGGGGTCTCCCGTTAAGTGGAGTTTCCCATTAATTGGGTTACCCCCGTAGCGTGGGTCGCCCTTTGTGTGGGTTGTCCTTTGTGTTCTCATTTATGGGGTTCGCTGTTTAATTGGGTTCTTGTTAATTAGTGTTCTTGTTAATTGGGGTCCCATTAATTGTGGTCCACATTAATTGGGATCTCCTGTTAATTGGGCTTTCCCAGTAATTGGGGTCTCCCCTTGGCATGGGTAATCCTTGGTGTGGGTTCTTCTTTGTGTTTTCATTCATGGGGTTGGCTGTTTAATTGGGTTCTTGTTAATTAGTGTTCTCGTTAATTGGGGTCTCGTTAATTGGGGTTTTTCATTAATTGGGGTCCCGCATTAATTGGAGTTTCCCGTTAATTGGGGTGCCCTTGGGGCGTGGGCCAACCTTGGTGTGGGTTCTCCTTTGTGTTTTCGTTAACGGGCTCTGCTGTTCATTTGGGTTCTCGTTAATTATTGTTCTTGTTAATTGGGGTCTCATTAATTAAGGGGTTCCCTTTAATTGGGGTCTCCCATTAAGTGGAGTTTCCCATTAATTGGGTTACCCCCGTAGCGTGGGTCATCCTTGTTGTGGGTTCTCCTTTGTGTTCTCATTCATGGGCTTTGCTGTTCAGTTGTGTTCTCGTTAATTAGTGTTCTTGTTAATTGGGGTCTCATTAATTAAGATCCGCATTAATTGGGGTCTCCTGTTAATTGGACTTTCCCATTAATTGGGGTTTCCCCTTGGCGTGGGTCAACCTTGGTGTGGGTTCTCCTTTGTGTTTTCGTTAACGGGCTCTGCTGTTCATTTGGGTTCTTGTTAATTAGTATTCTCGTTAATTGGGGTCTCATTAATTAAGGTCTCCATTAATTGGGGTCTCCCATTAAGTGGAGTTTCCCATTAATTGGGTTACCCCCGTAGCGTGGGTAGTCCTTGGTGTGGGTTGTCCTTTGTGTTCTCATTTATGGGGTAGGCTGTTGAATTGGGTTCTTGTTAATTAGTATTCTCGTTAATTGGGGTCTCATTAATTAAGGTCTCCATTAATTGGGGTCCCGCATTAATTGGAGTTTCCCGTTAATTGGGGTGCTCTCGTGGGATGGGTCACCCTTGGTGTGGGTTCCCCTTTGTGTTCCCATTCTTGGCTTTCCTGTTTAATTGGGTTCTTGTTAATCAGTGTTCTCGTTAATTGGGGTCTCATTAATTAAGGTCTCCATTAATTGGGATCCCACATTAATTGGAGTTTCCAATTAATTGGGGTACCCTCTGGGCGTCGGTCATCCTTGTTGTGGGTTCTTCTTTGTGTTCCCATTCATGGGCTCTGCTGTTCATTTGGGTTCTTGTTAATTAGTGTTCTTGTTAATTGGGGTCTCATTAATTAAGGGGTTCCCTTTAATTGGGGTCTCCCATTAAGTGGAGTTTCCCATTAATTGGGTTACCCCCGTAGCGTGGGTCGCCCTTGGTGTGGGTTCTCCTTTGTGTTATCATTTATGAGGTTGGCTGTTTAATTGGGTTCTTGTTAATTAGTGTTCTTGTTAATTGGGGTCTCATTAATTGGGGTCCGCATTAATTGGGGTCTCCTGTTAATTGGACTTTCCCATTAATTGGGGTCTCCCCTTGGCGTGGGTCAACCTTCATGTGGGTTCTTCTTTGTGTTTTCATTCATGGGGTTGGCTGTTTAATTGGGTTCTTGTTAATTAGTGTTCTCGTTAATTGGGGTCTCGTTAATTGGGGTTTTTCATTAATTGGGGTCCCGCATTAATTGGAGTTTCCCGTTAATTGGGGTGCCCTCGGGGCGTGGGTCATCCTTGGTGTGGGTTCTCCTTTGTGTTTTCGTTAACGGGCTCTGCTGTTCATTTGGGTTCTTGTTAATTAGTGTTCTTGTTAATTGGGGTCTCATTAATTAAGGTCTCCATTAATTGGGGTCTCCCGTTAAGTGGAGTTTCCCATTAATTGGGTTACCCCCGTAGCGTGGGTCGCCCTTGGTGTGGGTTCTCCTTTGTGTTATCATTTATGAGGTTGGCTGTTTAATTGGGTTCTTGTTAATTAGTGTTCTTGTTAATTGGGGTCTCATTAATTGGGGTCCGCATTAATTGGGGTCTCCTGTTAATTGGGCTTTCCCATTAATTGGGGTCTCCCCTTGGCGTGGGTCAACCTTCATGTGGGTTCTTCTTTGTGTTTTCATTCATGGGGTTGGCTGTTTAATTGGGTTCTTGTTAATTAGTGTTCTTGTTAATTGAGGTCTCATTAATTAAGGGGTTCCCTTTAATTGGGATCTGCCTTTAATTGTAGTTTCCCATTAATTGGGGTCCCCCCTTGGTGTGGCTTGCCCTTGGTGTGGGTTCTCCTTCGTTTGCCTTCTCATTTATGGGCTTTGCTGTTCAATTAGGTTCTCATTAATTAGCATTCTTATTAATTTGGAGTCTCGTTAATTTGGGGTCTTGTTAATTAAGTCCCCATTAACTGGGGTCTCCCATTAATTGGTGTTTCCCATTAATTGGGGTGCCCTCGTGGCATGGGTCAAACTTGGTATGGGTTCTCCTTTGTGTTCCCATTCATGGGCTTTGCTGTTTAATTGGGTTCTTGTTAATTAGTGTTCTTGGTAATTGGGGTCTCATTAATTAAGGGGTTCCCTTTAATTGGGGTCTCCTGTTTATTGGAGTTTCGTATTAATTGGTGTCCCCCCTTGGCATGGGTCAACCTTGGTGTGGGTTCTCCTTTTGTGTTCCCATTCATGGGCTTTGCTGTTCAATTGGGTTCTTGTTAATTAGTATTCTCGTTAATTGGGGTCCCCATTAATTGGGGTTCCCATTAATTGGGGTTCCCATTAATTAGCATCCCCCCTTCACTTGGGTCACCGTTGACGCTCATTGATGTTCCCATTAATGTCATTTTCTCGGGCTCTCATTAATTAATTTGTGTTCTCATTAAGTCGGGTTCTTTTCCATTTGGGTCCCCATTAATGAGGGCGGCCCTTAATTGGGGTTCCCATTAATTGGGGTCCTCTCTAATTAGGGTCCCCCCTTCACTTGGGTCACCGGTGACGCTCATTGACAACCTCATTAATGTCGTTCTCCATTTTCTTCAGCTCTCATTAATTTGTGTTCTCGTTAAGTCGGGTTCTTTTCAGTTTGGGTCCCCATTAATGAGGGCAGCCCTTAATTGGGGTTCCCATTAATTGGGTTCCCCTCTAATTAGGGTCCCCCCTTCACTTGGGTTGCCGTTGACGCTCATTGCTGTTCCCATTAATGTCATTCACCATTTTCTCGGGCTCTCATTAATTTGTTTTCTCGTTAGCTCGGGTTCTTTTCAATTTGGGTCCCCATTAATGAGAGCGGCCCTTAATTGGGGTTCCCATTAATTGGGGTCCTCTCTAATTAGGGTCCCCCCTTCACTTGGGTCACTGGTGACGCTCATTGACAACCTCATTAATGTCGTTCTCCATTTTCTCGGGCTCTCATTAATTTGTGTTCTCATTAGCTCGGGTTCTTTTCAGTTTGGGTCCCCATTAATGAGGGCGGCCCTTAATTGGGGTTCCCATTAATTGGGTTCCCCTCTAATTAGGGTCCCCCCTTCACTTGGGTCACCGTTGACGCTCGTTGACGTTCCCATTAATGTCATTCGCCATTTTCTCGGGCTCTCATTAATTTGTGTTCTCGTTAGCTCGGGTTCTTTTCAATTTGGGACCCCATTAATGAGAGTGGCCCTTAATTTGGGTTCCCATTAATTGGGGTCCCCTCTAATTAGGGTCCCCCCTTCACTTGGGTTACCGTTGACGCTCGTTGACGTTCCCATTAATGTCATTCGCCATTTTCTCGGGCTCTCATTAATTTGTGTTCTCGTTAGCTCGGGTTCTTTTCAATTTGGGACCCCATTAATGAGGGCGGCCCTTAATTTGGGTTCCCGTTAATTGGGGTCCCCTCTAATTAGGGTCCCCCCTTCACTTGGGTTGCCGTTGACGCTCATTGCTGTTCCCATTAATGTCATTCACCATTTTCTCAGGCTCTCATTAATTTGTTTTCTCGTTAGCTCGGGTTCTTTTCAATTTGGGTCCCCATTAATGAGAGCGGCCCTTAATTGGGGTTCCCATTAATTGGGGTCCTCTCTAATTAGGGTCCCCCCTTCACTTGGGTCACTGGTGACGCTCATTGACAACCTCATTAATGTCGTTCTCCATTTTCTTCAGCTCTCATTAATTTGTGTTCTCATTAGCTCGGGTTCTTTTCAGTTTGGGTCCCCATTAATGAGGGCGGCCCTTAATTGGGGTTCCCATTAATTGGGTTCCCCTCTAATTAGGGTCCCCCCTTCACTTGGGTCACCGTTGACGCTCGTTGACGTTCCCATTAATGTCATTCGCCATTTTCTCGGGCTCTCATTAATTTGTGTTCTCGTTAGCTCGGGTTCTTTTCAATTTGGGACCCCATTAATGAGGGCGGCCCTTAATTTGGGTTCCCGTTAATTGGGGTCCCCTCTAATTAGGGTCCCCCCTTCACTTGGGTTGCCGTTGACGCTCATTGCCGTTCCCATTAATGTCATTCACCATTTTCTCGGGCTCTCATTAATTTGTTTTCTCGTTAGCTCGGGTTCTTTTCAATTTGGGTCCCCATTAATGAGAGCGGCCCTTAATTGGGGTTCCCATTAATTGGGGTCCCCTCTAATTAGGGTCCCCCCTTCACTTGGGTCACCGGTGACGCTCATTGACAACCTCATTAATGTCGTTCTCCATTTTCTTCAGCTCTCATTAATTTGTGTTCTCATTAGCTCGGGTTCTTTTCAGTTTGGGTCCCCATTAATGAGGGCGGCCCTTAATTGGGGTTCCCATTAATTAGCATCCACCCTTCACTTGGATCACCGTTGACGCTCATTGCCGTTCCCATTAATATCATTCGCCATTTTCTCGGGCTCTCATTAATTTGTGTTCTCATTAGCTCGGGTTCTTTTCAGTTTGGGTCCCCATTAATGAGGGCGGCCCTTAATTGGGGTTCCCATTAATTGGGGTTCCCATTAATTAGCATCCACCCTTCACTTGGGTCGCCGTTGACGCTCACTGACATTCCCATTAATGTCGTTCACCATTTTCTCAGGCTCTCATTAATTTGTGTTCTCATTAGCTCGGGTTCTTTTCAGTTTGGGCCCCCATTAACGGGAGCGGCCCTTAATTGGGGCCCGCGTTAATTAATTAATTGGGTTCCCCCTCAGGGGGAGCTGCGGATCAGCGTGCTGCCGGCCGCGCTGTCCTACGACGCCCCGTGGCCCGTGCGCAAAATCCCACTGCGCTGCACCGCGCACTACGTCGCGTACCACGTCGAGTCCAAGGTACGGCACGGGGACTGGGGGGACTGGGACGGACTGGGAGGGACTGGGAGGGCTGGGATGGGGAGGACTGGGGGGACTTGGGGGACTGGGAGGGACTAGGATGGGGGGAACTGGGGGGACTGGGAGGTCTGGGAGGACTGGGATGGGGGACTAAGGAGGACTGGAGAGACTGGGAGGGACTGGGAGGACTGGGAGGACTGGGATGGGGGACTAAGGAGGACTGGGGGGACTGGGAGGGACTGGGAGGACTGGGAGGGCTGGGATGGGGGACTAAGGAGGACTGGGGGGACTGGGAGGGACTGGGACGGACTGGGAGGGACTGGGAGGGCTGGGATGGGGGACTAAGGAGGACTGGGGGGACTGGGAGGGACTGGGAGGACTGGGGGGACTGGGATGGGGGACTAAGGAGGACTGGGGGGACTGGGAGGGACTGGGAGGACTGGGGGGACTGGGATGGGGGACTAAGGAGGACTGGGAGGGACTGGGAGGACTGGGATGAGGGGGACTGGGGGGACTGGGATGGGATGGACTGGGGGGGACTGGGAAGACTGGGAGGGAAGGGGGGACTGGGAGGGACTGGGATGGGGGGCACTGGTGGGACTGGGGGGACTGGGAGGGACTGGGAGGGACTAGGATGGGGGGAACTGGGGGGGATTGGGGGGACTGGGAACTGGGGGGACTGGGAGGACTGGGAGGACTGGGATGGGGGGAACTGGGGGGGATTGGGGGGACTAGGAGGACTGGGATTGGGGGGGACTGGGGGGACTGGGATGGGGGACTGGGATGGGGGGGGACTGGGGGGACTGGGAGGGACTGGGAGGAGTGGGTGGACTCGGAGGACTGGGAGGGATTGGGGGAACTGGGGGGAAATGGGTGGACTGGAGGAACTGGGAGGAGTAGGGGACTGGGATGGGGGGCACTGGGGGGACTGGGAGGGACTGGGATGGGGAGGACTGGGGGAGACTGGGGGGGACTGGGAGGACTGGGATGGGGGACTGGGGGGACTGGGAATGGGAGCTGGGGTGAATGGGATGGGGGACTGGGAGGACTGGGGGGACTGGGAGGAGTGGGGAACTGGGAGGGACTGGGAGTGACTGGGATGGGGGGACTGGGAGGACTGAGGGGGACTGAGAGGGGCTTGAGAGGGACTGAGGGGAACCTGGGGGTCTGGGAAGACTTGGGGAACTGGGGACTGGGAGAACTGGGAGGGACTGGGAGAGACTAGAGGAATCGGGGGGACTGGAGGGCACTAGGAGGAGTGGGGGGACTGGAGGGGACTGGGAGTACTGGGGAGACTGAGAGGTTGTTGCCATGGTGCCATTGTTGCCATGGTGCCATTGTTGCCGTGGTTGCCATGGCGACATTGTTGCCATGGTGACGCAGTTGCAAAGGTTACCATGGTGACACTGTTGCCATGGTGACACTGTTGTCATGGTGCCGTGGTTGCCATGGTGCCGTGGTTGCCATGGTGACATTGTTGCCATTGTTGCTGTGGTTGCCATGGTGACACAGTTGCCATGGTTGCTGTGGTGACATTTTTGCCGTGGTTGCCGTGGTTGCCATGGTGACACTGTTGCCATGGTTGCCATGGTGACATGGTTGCTGTGGTTGCCATGGTGACACTGTTGCCGTGGTTGCCATGGTGACACTGTTGCTATAGTTGCCATGGTGACACGGTTGCCATGGTTGCTGTGGTGCCATGGTTGCTGTGGTTGCCATGGTGACACTTTTGCCGTGGTGACACTGTTGCCTTGGTGCTGTTGCTGCCATGGTGACACTGTTGTCATGGTGCCGTGGTTGCCATGGTTCCCATGGTGACATTGTTGCCATTATTGCTGTGGCTGCCATGGTGATACTGTTGCCATAGTTGCCATGGTGACACTGTTGCCGTGGCTGCCATGGTGACACTGTTTCTGTGGTTGCCATGGTTGCCGTGGTGACATTGTTGCCATGGCTGCCATGGTTCTGTTGTTGCCGTGGTTGTCAAGGTTGCTGTGCTGACACGGTTGCCATGGTGACACTGTTGCCATGGTTGCCATGGTGACACTGTTGCCGTGGTTGCCATGGTTGCTGTGGTTCTGTTGTTGCCATGGTGACACGGTTGCTGTGGTTGCCATGGTGACACTGTTGCCATGGTGACACTGTTGCTATGGTTGCCATGGTGACACTGTTGCTATGGTCGCCGTGGTGACACGGTTGCCATGGTGACACTGTTGCTATGGTTGCCATGGTGACACTGTTGCTATGGTCGCCGTGGTGACACGGTTGCCATGGTGACACTGTTGCTATGGTTGCCATGGTGACACTGTTGCTATAGTTGCCATGGTGACACGGTTGCTGTGGTTGCCATGGTGACACTGTTGCCATGGTTGCTGTGGTTGCCATGGTGACACTTTTGCCGTGGTGACACTGTTGCCTTGGTGCTGTTGCTGCCATGGTGACACTGTTGTCATGGTGCCGTGGTTGCCATGGTTCCCATGGTGACATTGTTGCCATTATTGCTGTGGCTGCCATGGTGATACTGTTGCCATAGTTGCCATGGTGACACTGTTGCCGTGGCTGCCATGGTGACACTGTTTCTGTGGTTGCCATGGTTGCCATGGTGACATTGTTGCCATGGTTGCCATGGTTCTGTTGTTGCCGTGGTTGCCATGGTTGCTGTGGTTCTGTTGTTGCCATGGTGACACGGTTGCTGTGGTTGCCATGGTGACACTGTTGCTATGGTCGCCGTGGTGACACGGTTGCCATGGTGACACTGTTGCTATGGTCGCCGTGGTGACACGGTTGCCATGGTGACACTGTTGCTATGGTCGCCGTGGTGACACGGTTGCCATGGTGACACTGTTGCTATGGTTGCCATGGTGACACTGTTGCCGTGGTAACACTATTGCCATGGTTGCCATGGTGACACGGTTGCTGTAATGCCGTGGTTGCCGTGGTGCCACTGTTGCGGTGGGTGGCGGCGGTGACGTTGTTGTGGCTGTTGTGTACAGGTGTACGCGGTGGCCACGAGTGTGAGCAATGCGTGCACGCGCATCCCGCGCATGACCGGCGAGGAGAAGGAGTTCGAGAGCATCGAGCGCGGTCAGCACCGCCACGCGGTCACCCCAAAGTGTCCCCAAAAGTGTCCCCAAAGTGTCCCCACGGTGTCCCCAAGGGGTCCCCAAAGTGTCCCCACAGTGTCCCTAAGGTGTCCCCAAAGTGTCCCCAATGTGTCCCCAAAGTGTCTTCGATGTGTCCCCAAAGTGTCCCCACAGTGTCCCTAAGGTGTCCCCAAAAGTGTCCCCAAAGTGTCCCCAAGGGGTCCCCAAGGGGTCCCCAATGTGTCCCCACGGTGTCCCCAAGGGGTTCCCAAAGTGTCCCCACAGTGTCCCTAAGGTGTCCCCAAAGTGTCCCCAATGTGTCCCCAAAGTGTCTTCGATGTGTCCCCAAAGTGTCCCCACAGTGTCCCTAAGGTGTCCCCAAAGTGTCTTCGATGTGTCTCCAAAGTGTCTTCGATGTGTCCCCAAAGTGTCCCCACAGTGTCTCTAAGGTGTCCCCAAAGTGTCCCCAAAGGGTCCCCAAAGTGTCTCCAGAGTGTCCCCTATGTGTCCTTTATGTGTCCTCAAAGTGTCCCCAGAGTGTCCCCAATGTGTCCTTAATGTGTCCCCAGAGTGTCCCCAAAATGTCCCCAGTGTCCTTAATGTGTCCCCAAAGTGTCACTGAGGTGTCCGTCATGTGTCCTTAATGTGTCCCCAGAGTGTCCCCAAAGTGTCCTCAAAGTGTCCCCTATGTGTCCCCAAGGTGTCCCCAAGGTATCCCCAAGGTGTCACCAAAGTGTCCTTAATGTGTCCCCAAAGTGTCCTCAGAGTGTCCCCAAGGGGTCCCCAAAGTGTCCCCACAGTGTCCCCAAAGTGTCTGCAAGGTGTCCCCAAGGGGTCCCCAGAGTGTCCCCAGAGTGTCCCTACAGTGTCCCCAATGTGTCCACAAGGTTGTCCCCAAAGTGTCCCCACAGTGTCCCCAAAGTGTCCCCACTGTGTCCCCACAGTGTCCTCAATGTGTCCCCAGAGTGTCCTCACAGTGTCCTCGATGTGTCTTTAATATGTCCCCAGTGTCCCCTGTGTGTCCCTAAAGTGTCCCCACACTGTCCCCAGAGTGTCCCCACAGTGTCCCCACAGTGACCCCAATGTGTCCCCAGTGTGTACCTAATGCGTCCGCAAAGTGTCCCCAAGGAGTCCCCAGAGTGTACCCTGTGTGTCAGCAAGGTGTCCCCAAGGTGTCACCAAGGTGTCCCCATGGTTTACTCAGTGTGTCCCCAGAGTGTCCCCAAAGTGTCCCCAAGGGGTCCCCAAGGGGTCCCCAAAGTGTCCCCACGGTGTCCCCAAAGTGTCCCCAAGGGGTCCCCACAGTGTCCCCAAAGTGTCCCCAAGGGGTCCCCTATGTGTCCTTTATGTGTCCTCAAAGTGTCCCCAGAGTGTCCCCAATATGTCCCCAAGGTGTCCCCAAAGTGTTCCCACTGTGTCCCCAGTGTGTCCTTAATGTGTCCCCAGAGTGTCCCCAAAGTGTCCCCAGTGTCCTTAATGTGTCCCCAGAGTGTCCCCAAGGTGTCCCCAAAGTGTCCCCACTGTGTCCCCACTGTGTCCCCAATGTGTCCTTAATGTGTCCCCAAAGTGTCCCCAAAGTGTCCCCAGAGTGTCCCCCAAGGTGTAATCAAGGGTTCCAAGGGGTTTCCAAGGTGTCCCCAAAATATCCCCAAGGGGTCCCCAAAGTGTCCCCAGAGTGTCCTTAATGTGTCCTCAAAGTGTCCCCAAGGTGTCCCCAAGGTGTAATCAAGGTGTCCCCATGGTTTCCTCAGTGTGTCCCCAGAGTGTCCCCAGTGTGTCCCTAAGGGGTCCCAAAAGTGTCCTCAATGTGTCCCCAATGTGTCCCCAGTGTGTCCCCACAGTGTCCCCAAAGTGTCCCCAAGGTGTCCCCACAGTGTCCCCTAAGTGTCCCTAAGGTGTCCTTAATGTGTCCCCAAGGTGTCTCCACAGTGTTCCCAAAGTGTCCCCACAGTGTCCCCAAAGTGACCCCAATGTGTCCCCAAGGTGTCCCCAAAGTGTAATCAAGGGTTCCAAGGGGTTCCCAAGGTGTCCCCAAAGTGTCCCCAGTGTGTCCCCCCCGTGTCCCCATATCCCCCCATATCCCCGTGTCCCCATGTCCCCATATCTCCCTATATCCCCCCATGTCCCCCTGTGTCCCCACATCCCCCCGTGTCCCCATATCCCCCCGTGTCCCCATATCCCCCCGTGTCCCCGTATCTTCCTATATCCCCCCATGTCCCCCCCATGTCCCCCATGTCCCTATACCCCCCATATCCCCCATATCCCCCCACATCCCCCCATGTCCCTGTGTCCCCATGTCCCCCCATGTCCCCATGTCCCTATATCTCCCCATGTCCCAGTGTCCCTATATCCCCTCGTGTTCCCATATCTCCCTATATCCCCCCTTGTCCCCATATCCCCCACATCCCCCCGAGTCCCCATATCCCCCCCATCCCCCCATGTCCCCCCGTCCCCCCCCGTGTCCCCATATCCCTCCCCACCCCCCGTGCCTCCCCATCCCCCCATGTCCCCATGTCCCCCCGTGTCCCCATGTCCCTATATCCCCCCATGTCCCCACATCCCCCCATGTCCCCCCGTGTCCCAGTGTCCCTATATCCCCCCATGTCCCCATATCCCCCCCCACCCCCCCCCGTGTCCCCCACATCCCCCCATGTCCCCATGTCCCCCCATGTCCCCATATCCCCCCACATCCCCATGTCCCCCCATGTCCCCATGTCCCCCCATGTCCCCATATTTTCCTATATCCCCCCTTGTCCCCCCATGTCCCCATATCCCCCCCCATGTCCCTATATCCCCCCATGTCCCTATATCCCCCGTATCCCCCCATGTCTCCATATCCCCATATCCCCCCCACATGTCCCCATGTCCCCCCATGTCCCTATATCCCCCATATCCCCCCATGCCCCCCATGTCCCCATGTCCCCATATCCCCCCACATGTCCCCATGTCTCCATGTCCCCATATCCCCCCCCCATGTCCCCATGTCCCCCCATGTCCCTATATCCCCCATATCCCCCTGTGTCCCCATATCCCCTCATGTCCCCATGTCCCTATATCTCCCCATGTCCCCCCATGTCCCCGTGTCCCATATCCCCCCATGTCCCCCTGTGTCCCCATAATCCCCCATGCCCCCCCATGTCCCCACGTGCCCCCATGTTCCCATATCTTCCTATATTCCCCCATGTCCCCCCATGTCCCCATATCCCCCCATGTCCCCATGTCCCTATATCCCCCCATGTCCCCCCGTGTCCCCATATCCCCCCACATCCCCCCATGTCCCCATGTCCCCCCACGTCCCTATATCCCCCCACCCCCCCTGTGCCCCCCCGTCCCCCCGCACCCCCCGATCCCAGCGCTGTGCCCCGCAGACGATCGCTACGTGCACCCGCAGCAGGAGGCGTTCTCCATCCAGCTCATCTCCCCCGTCAGCTGGGAGGCCATCCCCAACACACGGTGCGGATATGGGGCGGGGAGATGGGGGGGTGAGGATATGGGGTTGGGGGGGTGGGGGGCAGGGATATGGGGTGTGCGGTGTGGGGGGTGGGGTGTGGGGGGTGGGGTATGGGGTGTGGATTGTGGGGTGTGATATGGGGTGTGGGGTGCAGGGATATGGGGTGTGGGGGGTGGGGGGCAGGGATATGGGGTGCAGGGATATGGGGTGTGGGGATATAGGGTGTGGGGGGCAGGGATAGGGGGTGTGGGGATATGGGGTGTGGGGGTGTGGGGGGTGGGGTATGGGGTGTGGATTGTGGGGTGTGATATGGGGTGTGGGGTGTGGGGTGCAGGGATATGGGGTGTGGGGGGCGGGGGGCAGGGATATGGGGTGCAGGGATATGGGGTGTGGGGATATAGGGTGTGGGGGGCAGGGATAGGGGGTGTGGGGATATGGGGTGTGGGGTGTGGGGGGCAGGGATATGGGGGGTGGGGGGGCAGGAATATGGGGTGTGGGGATATGGGGTGTGGGGGTGTGGGGGGGGCAGGGATGTGGGGTGTGGAGTGTGGGGTGTGGGGGGCAGGGATATGGGGTGTGGGGATATGGGGTGTGGGGTGTGGGGGGCAGGGGCAGGGATATGGGGTGTGGGGAGTGGGGGGCAGGGATATGGGGTGTGGGGTGTGGGGTGCGGGGATATGGGATGTGGGGAAATTGGGTGTGGGGTGCTGGGATGTGGGGTGCGGGGATATGGGGTGTGGGAGGGCGGGTGTGTGGGGTGTGGGGATATGGGGACACAGTGTGGGGTGCGGAGTGTGGGGGGCAGGGATATGGGGGTCAGGGGACCAGGGATATGGGGTGCGGGGTTATGGGGTGTCGGGGGTGGGGTATGGGGATATGGGGTGTAGGGATATGGGGTGTGGGGTACGGGCTGCAGGGATATGGGATGTGGGGTGTGAGGTGTGGGGATATGGGGTGCGGGGGGCCAGGGATATGGGGTGCGGGAATATGGGGTGTGGGGTGTGGGGGATATGGGGTGTGGGGAGTGGGATGTGGGGTGTGGGGGGCAGGGATATGGGGTGTGGGGTGTGGGGACATGGGGTGTGGGATATGGGGGGTGGGGTGCGGGGTGCGGGGATATGGGGTGTGGGGATATGGGGTGTGGGGTTATGGGTGTGGGGGCAGGGATATGGGGTTGTGGGGTGTGAGGGTAGGGATGTGGGGTGTGGGGGTGTGGGGATATGGGGTGTGGGGTGCAAGGATGTGGGGTGCAGGGGGCTAGGGATATGGGGGTGTGGGGATATGGGGTGTGGGGTTGTGGGGGGGCAGGGGGCCAGGGATATGGGGGTGCGGAGTTATGGGGTGTGGGATTGGGGATATGGGATATGGGATACGGGGATATGGGATATGGGATGTGGGATATGGGATATGGGATATGGGATATGGGATTGGGGATGTGGGATATGGGATATGGGGATATGGGGTATGGGATATGGGATTGGGGGTATGGGATATGGGATATGGGATATGGGATATGGGATATGGGATATGGGATTGGGGATGTGGGATATGGGATGTGGGATATGGGATATGGGATATGGGATATGGGATATGGGATTGGGGATGTGGGATATGGGATATGGGGTATGGGATATGGGATATGGGGGTATGGGATATGGGATATGGGATTGGGAGTATGGGATTGGGGTATGGGGTATGGGATGTGGGATGTGGGATATGGGATATGGGGTGTGTATGGGATATGGGGTATGGGGTATGGGTTGTGGATATGGGATACGGGGATATGGGGTATGGGGATATGGGGATATGGTATATGGGGATATGGGATTGGGGATATGGATATGGGGTATGGGATATGGGATGTGGGTTGTGTATGGGGTATGGGTTATGGGATGTGGGATATGGGATATGGGGTATGGGATGTGGGTTTGGGGATATGGGGTATGGGATATTGGATGTGGATATGGGATATGGGGTGTGGGATATGGGATATGGGGATACGGGATATGGGGTATGGAGTATGGGGTATGGGATATGGGGTATGGGATATGGGATATGGGATATGGGATATGGGATGTGGGATATGGGATATGGGATTGGGGATGTGGGATATGGGATTGGGGATATGGGGTATGGGATATGGGATATGGGGTATGGGATATGGGATATGGGGTATGGGATATGGGATTGGGGTTATGGGATATGGGATTGGGGATATGGGATATGGGATATGGGGATATGGGATATGGGATATGGGGATATGGGATATGGGATATGGGATTGGGGATGTGGGATATGGGATATGGAATATGGGGTATGGGATATGGGAGATGGGATATGGGATATGGGATATGGGGTATGGGATATGGGATATGGGATTGGGGATGTGGGATATGGGATTGGGGATATGGGGTATGGGATATGGGATATGGGGTATGGGATATGGGATATGGGGTATGGGATATGGGATTGGGGATATGGGATATGGGATATGGGATATGGGATTGGGGATGTGGGATATGGGATATGGGATATGGGATTGGGGATGTGGGATATGGGATATGGGATATGGGGTATGGGATATGGGATTGGGGGTATGGGATATGGGGTATGGGATATGGGATTGGGGGTATGGGATATGGGATATGGGATTGGGAGTATGGGATTGGGGGTATGGGATATGGGATATGGGATTGGGAGTATGGGATTGGGGGTATGGGGTATGGGATGTGGGATGTGGGATATGGGATATGGGGTGTGTATGGGATATGGGGTATGGGGTATGGGTTGTGGATATGGGATACGGGGATATGGGGTATGGGGATATGGGGATGTGGTATATGGGGATATGGGATTGGGGATATGGATATGGGGTATGGGATATGGGATGTGGGTTGTGTATGGGGTATGGGTTATGGGATGTGGGATATGGGATATGGGTATGGGATGTGGGTTTGGGGATATGGGGTATGGGATATTGGATGTGGATATGGGATATGGGGTGTGGGATATGGGATATGGGGATACGGGATATGGGGTATGGAGTATGGGGTATGGGATATGGGTATGGGATATGGGATATGGGATATGGGATATGGGATGTGGGATATGGGATATGGGATTGGGGATGTGGGATATGGGATTGGGGATATGGGGTATGGGATATGGGATATGGGGTATGGGATATGGGATATGGGGTATGGGATATGGGATTGGGGTTATGGGATATGGGATTGGGGATATGGGATATGGGATATGGGGATATGGGATATGGGATATGGGGATATGGGATATGGGATATGGGATTGGGGATGTGGGATATGGGATATGGAATATGGGGTATGGGATATGGGAGATGGGATATGGGATATGGGATATGGGGTATGGGATATGGGATATGGGATTGGGGATGTGGGATATGGGATATGGGGTATGGGGTATGGGATATGGGATTGGGGGTATGGGATATGGGATATGGGATTGGGAGTATGGGTTTGGGGGGTATGGGGTATGGGATGTGGGATGTGGAATATGGGATATGGGGTGTGTATGGGATATGGGGTATGGGGTATGGGTTGTGGATTTGGGATATGGGGATATGGGGATTGGGGATATGGGATATGGGATATTGGGTATGGGATATGGGATTGGGGATGTGGGATATGGGGTATGGGGATATGGGATTGGGGATATGGGATATGGGATATGGGGTATGGGGTATGGGATATGGGATATGGGATTGGGGATGTGGGATATGGGATATGGGATTGGGGGTATGGGATATGGGATATGGGGTATGGGATATGGGGTATGGGATATGGGATTGGGGGTATGGGATATGGGATATGGGATTGGGAGTATGGGGATATGGGATTGGGGATATGGGATATGGGATATGGAATATGGGGTATGGGATATGGGATATGGGATATGGGGATATGGGATATGGGATTGGGGATGTGGATATGGGGTATGGGATATGGGGTACGGGGATATGGGTATGGGATATGGGATATGGGATATGGGGTGTGTATGGGGTATGGTATATGGGATATGGGGATGTGTGATATGGGGTATGGGATATGGGATATGGGACTGGGGGTATGGGATATGGGGTATGGGATTGGAGATATGGGATATGGGATTGGGGATATGGGAAATGGGATATGGGGTATGGGATATGGGACTGGGGATATGGGAAATGGGGTATGGGATCTGGGATCTGGGGTGCGTATGGGGCGCGGGCTGCGTTGGGGACCGGGGCCGTGTGTGTGGGGCGGCGGGTAGCGAGCGGTGCGGGCGCGCAGGATCGATCTGGAGGAGTGGGAGCACGTGACGTGCATGAAAACCGTGTCCCTGAAGAGCGAGGAGACCGTGTCCGGCCTCAAGGGATACGTGGCCGTGGGCACGTGTCTCATGCAGGGGGAGGAGGTCACCTGCCGAGGACGGGTCAGAGCGGGACGCGGGGACATCGGGGGCAGTGGGGGCAGTGGGGGCAGTGGGGACATTGGAGGCAGTGGGGACATTGGGGGCAGTGGGGGCAGTGGGGACATTGGGGGCAATGGGGGTAAGGGGGGACATTGGGGGTAATGGGGGCAATGGGGGCAGTGGGGTTAATGGGGACATTGGGGGCTATGGGGACATTGGGGACATTGGGGGCAGTGGGGGCAGTGGGGGCAGTGGGGTTAATGGGGACATTGGGGGCTATGGGGACATTGGGGACATTGGGGGCAATGGGGACCTTAAAGGCAATGGGGACACTGGGGGCAATGGGGACACTGGGGGTAATGAGGTCATTGGGGGCAATGGGGTCATTGGGAGTAATGGGGACATTGGGGACATGGAGAGTTTTGGGGACACTGGGGGTAATGGGGACATTGGGGGCATTGGGGTTAATGGGGACAATGGGGGGTAAATGGGGACATGGGGGTTAATGGGGGCAGTGGGGACATTGGGGTAATGGAGACATTGGGGTTAATGGAGACATTAGGGGCAGTGGGGACAGTGGGGGTAATGGGGGCAGTGGGGGTAATGGGGTCAGTGGGGACATTGGGGACATTGGGGTTAATGGGGGCAGTGGGGACATTGGGGGCAGTGTGGACGTTGGGGGCAATGGTGGCATTGGGGTTAATGGGGACATTGAGAGTAATGGGGACATTAAGGGCAATGGGGGTCATTGGGGACATTGGGGTTAATGGAGACATTGGGGACATATTGGGGGCAATGGGGACAATGGGGACATCGGGGGCAATGGGGGTCAGTGGGGTCAGTGGGGACATTGGGGTTAATGGGGACATGGGGTTAATGGGGACATTGGGGACATTGGGGTGAATGGAGGCAGTGGGGACATTGGGGTTAATGGGAACATTGGGGGCAATGGGGGCAATGGGGTTAATGGGGACAATGGGGGTAAGGGGGTCATTGGGGGCAATGGGGGCAGTGGGGACATTGGGGACATATTGGGGACACTGGGGTTAATGGGGACAATGGGGACATTGGGGGGCAGTGGGGGCATTGGGGTTAATGGGGACTTTGAGAGTAATGGGGACATTAAGGGCAATGGGGGCAGTGGGGTTAATGGGGACATTGGGGGCAGTGGGGTTAATGGGGGCAGTGGGGACATTGGGGACATTGGGGGCAATGGGGGCACCTTTGGGGTCACCTTCGGGGTCATCATTTATGGGTTCAGTTTTGGGGTCACCTTTGGGGTCACAGTCAGGGTCACATTCAGCATCACCTTCGGAATCACCTTTGGGGTCACATTTGGGGTCACCTTTGGGGTCACATTCAGGATCACCTTTGGGGTCACCTTTGGGGTCACATTTGAGGTCCCATTTGGGGTCACCTTCAGGACCACATTCAGGGTCACATTCGGGGTCTCCTTTGGGGTCACATTTGGGGTCTCCTTTGGGATCTGTTTTGGGCTCACCTTTGGGGTCACATTCAAGATCACCTTTGGGGTCACATTTGGGATCACGTTTGGGGTCACCTTTGGGGTCACATTCGGGGTCTCCTTTGGGATCACATTCAGGTTCACCTTTGGGGTCTGTTTTGGGGTCACATTTGGGATCTCCTTTGGGGTCACCTTTGGGGTCACCTTCAGGACCACATTCGGGGTCACCTTTGGGGCCACATTTGGGGTCCTGTTTGGGGTCACCTTCAGGATCACCTTTGGGGACACATTTGGGATCACATTTGGGGTCACCTTTAGGGTCACCTTCAGGATCACCTTTGGGGACACATTCGGGGTCACATTTGGGGTCTCCTTTGGGATCACATTCGGGATCATATTTGGGGTCACCTTCAGGATCACCTTTGGGGTCACATTTGGGTCTCCTTTGGGATCACATTCAGGTTCACCTTTGGGGTCTGTTTTGGGGTCACATTTGGGGTCTCCTTTGGGGTCACATTCAGGATCACCTTCGGAATCACCTTTGGGGTCACATTTGGGTTCCCCTTTGGGGTCACCTTCAGGTTCACCTTTGGGGTCACATTTGGGATCACATTTGGGGTCACCTTTGGGGTCACATTTGGGGTCTCCTTTGGGATTTCCTTTGGGATCACCTTTGGGGTCACATTCAGGGTCACATTTGAGGTCACATTTGGGGTCACCTTTGGGATCACATTCAGGTTCCCCTTTGGGGTCTCCTTTGGGATCTGTTTTGGGTTCTCCTTTGGGATCACCTTTGGGATCACATTCGAGGTCACCTTTGGGGTCACATTCAGGATCACCTTTGGGGTCACATTTGGGGTCACATTTGAGGTCCCATTTGGGGTCACCTTCAGGATCACATTTGGGGTCACCTTTGGGATTTGTTTTGGGGTCACATTTGGGATCACATTCGGGATCACCTTTGGGATCACCTTTGGGGTCACATTTGTGGTCTCCTTTGGGGTCACCTTCAGGTTCACCTTTGGGGTCTGTTTTGGGGTCTCCTTTGGGGTCACCTTTGGGGTCACATTTGGGGTCACCTTTGGGGTCACATTTGGGTTCCCTTTGGGGTTGGTTTTGGGGTCACCTTTGGGATCACATTCAGGTTCACCTTTGGGGTCTGTTTTGGGGTCACATTTGGGATCTCCTTTGGGGTCACCTTTGGGGTCATCTTCAGGACCACATTCAGGGTCACCTTTGGGGTCACCTTTGGGTTCCCCTTCGGGATCACATTTGGGTTCCCCTTTGGGGTCACCTTTGGGTTCCCCTTTGGGGTCGGTTTTGGGGTCAGCTTCGGGTTCCCGTTGGTGCTCAGTGTTGGGGTTTTTCGGGGCAGATCCTGATCCTGGACGTGATCGAGGTGTGGTGCCGGAGCCGGGGCAGCCGCTCACCAAGAACAAATTCAAAGTGCTCTACGAGAAGGAGCAGAAGGGGCCCGTCACCGCTCTGTGCCACTGCAACGGGTACCTCGTGTCCGCTATAGGGCAGAAGGTGCGGTTATGGGGTTATGGGGTGGGGGGTTATGGGGTGCGGGGTTATGCGGTGCGGGGTTATGAGGTTATGGGGTTATGGGGTGTGGGGTTATGGGATGTGGAGTTATGGGGTTATGGGGTATGGGGTTATGGGGTTATGGGGTGTGGGGTTATGCGGTTATGGGGGTTATGGGGTGTGGGGTTATGGGGTTATGGGGTGTGGGGTTATGGGATGTGGGGTTATGGGGTTATGGGGTGTGGGGTTATGGGGTTATGGGGTTATGGGGTTATGGGGTTATGGGGTGTGGGGTTATGGGGTTATGGGGTTATGGGGTGTGGGGTTATGGGGTGTGAGGTTATGGGGTTATGGGGTTATGGGGTGTGGGGTTATGGGGTTACGGGGTGTGGGGTTATGGGGAGCAGAAGGGGCCTGTCACCGCTCTGTGCCACTGCAACGGATACCTCGTGTCCGCTATAGGGCAGAAGGTGCGGTTATGGGGTGGGGGGTTATGGGGGTGTGGGGTTATGGGGTGGGGGGTTATGGGGTTATGAGGTTATGGGGTTATGGGGTTATGGGGAGCAGAAGGGGCCCGTCACCGCTCTGTGCCACTGCAACGGGTACCTCGTGTCCGCTATAGGCAGAAGGTGCGGTTATGGGATTATGGGGTTGAGGGGTTATGGGGTTATGGGGTGTGGGGTTATGGGATTATGGGGTTATGGGGTTATGGGGTGTGGGGTTATGGGGTTGTGGGGTAATGGGTTGTGGGGTTATGGGGTGTGGGGTTATGGGGTTATGGGGTTATGGCGGTGGGGTTATGAGGTTATGAGGTTATGGGGTTATGGGGTTATGGGGTTCTGGGGTTATGGGGTGTGGGGTTATGGGGTGTGGGGTTATGGGGTTATGGGGTTATGGGGTGTGGGGTTATGGGGTGTGGGGTTATGGGGTTATGAGGTTATGGGGTTATGGGGTGTGCGCAGATCTTCCTGTGGAGCCTGAAGGACAACGAGCTGACCGGGATGGCGTTCATCGACACCCAGCTCTACATCCACCAGATGATCAGGTGCGCGGGGTCAGGGGTCACCGGGGGTCAGGAGTCACTGGGGGTCACCGCGGTCACATGGGGTCACCTGGGATCAGGGGTCACGGGTCACTAAGGGTCAGGGGTCACCAGGGGCACCAGGGGTCAGGGAGCACCAAGGGTCAGGGGCACCGGGGTCACATGGGGTCACTGGGGGTCAGGGGTCACCAGGGTCACGTGGGGTCACCAGGGGTCAGTGGGGTCACCAGGAGTCAGTGGGGTCACCAGGGGTCAGTGGGGGCACCACAGGGTCAGGGGTCACCCGGGGTCAGGGGTCACCGGGGTCACCTTGAGGTCAGGAGGCACTGGGGTCACCAGGGGTCACCGGGGTCACCAAGGGTCAGGGGGCACCGGGGTCACATGGGGTCACCAGGGGTCAGGGATCACCGGGGCTCACCAGGGGTCAATGGGGGCACCACAGGGCCAGGGGCCACCAGGGGTCAGGGGTCACTGGGGTCACCAGGGATCAATGGGGGCACCACAGGGTCAGGGGTCACCAGGGGTCACCGGGGTTGCCACGGGGTGTCCCCATGATGTCCCCTTTATGTCCCCACAATGTCCCCATGATGTCCTCTTTATGTCCCCATGGTGTCCCCTTTATGTCCCCATAATGTCCCCATGGTGTCCCCACAGTATCCCCTTTATGTCCCCCTGATGTCCCCATGATGTCCCCACGATGTCCTCGTGATGTCCCCATAATATCCCCACGATGTCCCCATGATGTCCCCACAATGTCCCCATGATGTCCCCACAATGTCCCCACGGTGTCCCCATGCTGTCCCCACGATGTCCCCGCGATATCCCCATGGTGTCCCCATGGTTTCCCTATGGTGTCCCCACGATGTCCCCATGATGTCCTCACGGTGTCCCCACGGTGTCCCCATAATATCCCCATGATGTCCCTGTGATGTCCCCACGGTGTCCCCATGATGTCCCCATGGTGTCCCCTTTATGTCCCCATGCTGCCCCCATGATGTCCCCATGGTGTCCCCATGATGTCCCCGTGATGTCCTCATGGTGTCCCCATGGTTTCCCCATGGTGTCCCCTTTATGTCCCCATGATGTCCCCATAATATCCCCATGGTGTTCCCACGATGTCCCCACGATGTCCCCATGATGTCCCCGTGGTGTCCCCGTAGTGTGAAGAACTTCATCCTGGCTGCGGATGTGATGAAGAGCATTTCCCTGCTGCGCTACCAGGAGGAGAGCAAGACCCTGTCCCTCGTCAGCAGGGTGCGGCACCGCGGGGACAGCGGGGGACAGCGGGGGACAGGGGGGGGGACAGCGGGGGACAGGGGGGGGACAGCGGGGGGGATGGGGGACAGGGGGACAGCAGGGGGACAGCAGGGGACAGGGGGACAGCAGGGGGACGTGGGGAGACAGCAGGGGATGGGGGGACAGGGGGACGGGGGGGGTATGAGGGACAGGGGGACGGGGGGACAGCGGGGGACAGTAGGGGGGACAGCAGGGGACAGCGGGGGACGTGGGGGGACAGGGGGACAGCAGGGGACGGGGGGGACAGCAGGGGATGGGGACAGCGGGGGGACGTGGGGAGACAGCAGGGGATGGAGGGACAGGGGGACGGGGGGGACAGTGGGGGGGGACAGTGGGGGGACAGCAGGAGGATGGGGGGGAACGGGGACATCAGGGGATGGGGACAGCAGGGGGACAGTGGGGGGATGGGGGGGACAGGGGGACGGGGGGGACAGCGGGCGACAGTGGGGGGGACAGTGGGGGACAGCGGGGGGATGGGGGGGACAGCGGGGGACGGGGACAGCAGGGGGATGTGGGTACAGGAGGGGACGGGGGGACAGGAGGACAGCAGGGGACAGCAGGGGGATGGGGGGGGACAGGGGGACAGCGGGGGATGGGGACAGTGGGGGGACAGCAGGGGACAGCGGGGGGGATGGGGGGACAGGGGGACGGGGGGGACAGCAGGGGACAGTGGGGGGGACAGTGGGGGACAGCAGGGGGATGGGGGGGGACAGGGGGACAGCGGGGGACAGGGGGACAGCAGGGGGACATGGGTACAGGAGGGGACGGGGGGACAGGGGGACAGCAGGGGACAGCAGGGGGATGGGGGGGGGACAGGGGGACAGCGGGGGATGGGGGACAGTGAGGGGACAGCGGGAGACAGCGGGGGGATGGGGGGGACAGGGGGACAGCAGGGGGGATGGAGGACAGTGGGGGACAGCGGGGGGGACGGGGGGATGAGAGGGGACAGCGGGGGACAGCAGGGGGACAGGGGGACAGGGGGGGACGGGGGGGGATGGGGAGGGACGGGGACAGGGGAACAGCAATGGGACATGGGGACAGCAGGGGACGGGGGGGACAGCAGGGGACGGGGGGGGACAGGGGGACAGCGGGGGGGATGGGGGGGACAGGGGGGACAGGGGGACAGCAGGGGACAGGGGGACAGCAATGGGACATGGGGACAGTAGGGGACAGAGGGGAACAGGGGGACAGTGGGGGACGGGGGCACAGGGGGGACAGGGGGACAGCGGGGGGACAGGGACAGCGGGGGACAGGGGGACAGTATGGGGGCAGGGGGACAGCAATGGGACATGGGGACTGTAATGGGACATGGGGACAGCAGGGGATGGGGGACAGTGGGGGAACAGCGGGGACAGCAGTGGGATATGGGGACAGCAATGGGATATGGGGACAGCAGGGGACGGGGGGACAATGGGGAGATGGGAACAGTGGGGGACATGGGGACAGCAAGGGACGGGGGGGACAGCGGGGGACAGGGACAGCAATAGGACATGGGGACAGCAATGGGACTTGGGGACAGCAATGGGATTTGGGGACAGCAGGGGACAGCGGGGGGATGGGGGGGACAGTGGGACAGCGGGGGACGGGGACAGGGGGACAGCAATGGGACAGGGGGACAGCAGGGGACAGGGGGACAGCGGGGGACAGCAGGGGACGGGGGGGACAGCGGGGGGACAGGGGGACAGCAGGGGATGGGGGGACTGCAGTGGGACATGGGGACAGCAGGGGACAGGGACAGCAGGGGACGGTGACAGCGGGGTATGGGGGGACAGCAGGGGATGGGGGACAGCAATGGGACATGGGGACAGTGGGGGGAGTGGGGGACAGCAGGACAGCGGGGGACAGGGGGACAGTAATGGGACATGGGGACAGCAGTGGGACATGGGGACACCAGTGGGATTTGGGGACAGCAGGGGACAGCGGGGGGGATGGGGGGGACAGTGGGACAGCGGGGGACGGGGACAGGGGGACAGCAATGGGACAGGGGGACAGCAGGGGACAGGGGGACAGCGGGGGACAGCAGGGGACGGGGGGGACAGCGGGGGGACAGGGGGACAGCAGGGGATGGGGGGACTGCAGTGGGACATGGGGACAGCAGGGGACAGGGACAGCAGGGGACGGTGACAGCGGGGTATGGGGGGACAGCAGGGGATGGGGGACAGCAATGGGACATGGGGACAGTGGGGGGAGTGGGGGACAGCAGGACAGCGGGGGACAGGGGGACAGTAATGGGACATGGGGACAGCAGTGGGACATGGGGACACCAGTGGGATTTGGGGACAGCAGGGGACAGCGGGGGGATGGGGGGGACAGCAGGGGAACAGGGACAGTGGGGGACAGGGGGATGGGGGGACAGGGGGACAGTGTGGGACAGGGGGGAACGGGAGGACGGGGGACAGCGGGGGACAGGGACAGCAGGGGACAGGGGGACACTTTGGCGACAGCAGGGGGACATGGGGACATGTCCCTGCCCTTGCTGGGGACACGTTCATGCTGTGTTGGGGACATGTCCCTGCCCTTGTTGGGGACACGTCCGTGCCGTGTTGGGGACACGGGGGACATGTCCCTGACCTCGTTGGGGACATGTCTGTGCCGTGTTGGGGACACGGGGACACGTCTGTGCCGTGTTGGGGACATGGGGACATGGGGACACGTCTGTGCCGTGTTGGGGACACGGGGACACATCCCTGCCCTCACTGGGGACACGGGGACACGTCCATGCTGTGTTGGGGACACGGGGACATGTCCCTGCCCTCGTTGGGGACACGTCCGTGCCATGTTGGGGACACAGGGACACATCCCTGCCCTCGCTGGGGACACGTCCGTGCCATGTTGGGGACACGGGGACACGGGGACACGTCCCTGCCCTTGTTGGGGACACATCCGTGCCATGTTGGGGACACGGGGACATGTCCATGCCATGTTGGGGACACAGGGGCACATCCCTGCCCTCGCTGGGGACACGTCCGTGCCATGTTGGGGACACGGGGACACGGGGACATGTCCGTGCCATGTTGGGGACACGGGGACATGGGGACATGTCCCTGCCCTCGTTGGGGACACGTCCGTGCCATGTTGGGGACACGGGGACATGGGGACACGTCCGTGCCATGTTGGGGACATGGGGACACGGGGACACGTCCCTGCCCTTGTTGGGGACACATCCGTGCTGTGTTGGGGACACGGGGACATGGGGACACATCCGTGCCATGTTGGGGACACGGGGACACGTCCCTGCCCTCTTTGGGGACATGTCCGTGCCGTGTTGGGGACACGGGGACACATCCCTGCCCTCTTTGGGGACACGTCCGTGCCGTGTTGGGGACACGGGGACACATCTGTGCCCTCCCTGGGGACACGGGGACACGTCCCTGCCCTCGTTGGGGACACATCTGTGCCGTGTTGGGGACATGGGGACACGTCCCTGCTCTCGCTGGGGACATGTCTGTGCCGTGTTGGGGACACGGGGACACGGGGACATGTCCCTGCCCTTGTTGGGGACATATCCGTGCCGTGTTGGGGACACAGGGACACATCCCTGCCCTCGTTGGGGACACGTCTGTGCTGCGTTGGGGACACGGGGACACATCTGTGCCCTCACTGGGGACACGGGGACACGTCCCTGCCCTAGCTGGGGACACGTCCGTGCCGTGTTGGGGACACGGGGACACGTCCCTGCCCTCGTTGGGGACACATCCGTGCTGTGTTGGGGACACAGGGACACATCCCTGCCCTCGCTGGGGACACGTCCGTGCCATGTTGGGGACACGGGGACACGGGGACACGTCCCTGCCCTTGTTGGGGACACATCCGTGCCGTGTTGGGGACACGGGGACATGTCCGTGCCATGTTGGGGACACAGGGACACATCCCTGCCCTCGCTGGGGACACGTCCGTGCCATGTTGGGGACACGGGGACATGGGGACACGTCCGTGCCATGTTGGGGACATGGGGACACGGGGACACGTCCCTGCCCTCGTTGGGGACACATCCGTGCTGTGTTGGGGACACGGGGACATGGGGACACGTCCCTGCCCTCGTTGGGGACACGTGGCTGTGGTGTCCTCAGGACGCGAAGCCGCTGGAGGTGTACAGCGTGGACTTCATGGTGGACAGCACGCAGCTGGGATTCCTCGGTGCGTCGGTGTGGGGGTGTGTTGTTGTGTAGTTGTGGTGTTGTGTCACTGTGTGGTTGTGTTGTTGTGTCATTGTGTAGTTGTCTCACTGTTGTTGTGTCACTGTGTCACCGTGTGGTTGTGTCATTGTGTGGTTGTGTTGTGTCATTGTGTAGTTGTGTCACTGTTGTTGTGTCACTGTGTCACTGTGTGGTTGTGTTGTTGTGTCATTGTGTAGTTGTGTCACTTGTTGTGTCACTGTGTCACTGTGTGGTTGTGTTGTTGTGTCACTGTGTCGCTGTGGTTGTGCGGTTGTGTCGCTGTGTGCTTGTGTTGTGTCATTGTGTAGTTGTGTCACTGTGTCATTGTGTGGTTGTGTTGTTGTGTCATTGTGTAGTTGTGTCACTGTTGTGTCACTGTGTGGTTGTATTGTTGTGTCACTGTGTGGTTGTGTTGTTGTGTCATTGTGTAGTTGTGTCACTGTGTCATTGTGTGGTTGTGTTGTTGTGTCGTTGTGTAGTTGTGTCACTGTGTCACTGTGTGGTTGTGTTGTTGTGTCACTGTGTCATTGTGTCGTTGTGTGGTTGTGTTGTGTCACTGTGTCATTGTGTCGTTGTGTTGTTGTGTCATTGTGTTGTTGTGTCACTGTTGTTGTGTCACTGTGTCACTGTGGTTGTGTAGTTGTGTCATCGTGTCACTGTGTGGTTGTGTTGTTGTGTCACTGTGTCATTGTATTGTATTGGTTGTGTTGTTGTGTCATTGTGTAGTTGTGTCACTGTTGTTGTGTCACTGTGTCACTGTGTGGTTGTGTTGTTGTGTCATTGTGGCACTGTGTCGTTTTGTTGTGTCATTGTGTCACTGTGTCATTGTGTCGTTGTGTTGTTGTGTCACTGGTGTCACTGTGTTGTTGTGTCATTGTGTCACTGTGTGGTTGTGTCGTGTCACTGTTCGTGTTGTTGTGTCATTGTGTTGCGTCATTCTGTGTGTCGTGTTGTGTCACTGTGTCATTGTGTCACTGTGTTGTGTCATTGTGTCACTGTGTTGTGTCGTGTCACTGTGTCGTGTCGTTGTGTCATTGTGTTGCGTCATTGTGTCACTGTGTCGTGTTGTGTTGTGTCACTGTGTCATTGTGTCGTCGTGTCACTGTGTGGTTGTGTTGTGTCACTGTGTCATTGTGTCGTTGTGTTGTTGCGTCATTGTGTCACTGTGTCGTGTTGTGTCATTGTGTCATTGTGTCACTGCGGTTGTGTCGTTGTGTCGTGTCACTGTTGTGTCGTTGTGTCACTGTGTCATGTCACTGTGTGGTTGTGTCGTGCTGTGTCATTGTGTCACTGTGTTGTGTCACTGTGTCGTTGTGTCACTGTGTTGTGTCATTGTATTGTTGTGTCACTGTGTGGTTGTGTTCTGTCATTTTGTCACTGTTGTGTTGTTGTGTCATTGTGTCGTTGTGTTGTTGTGTCACTGTGTGGTTGTTTTGTTCCGTCATTGTGTCACTGTTGTGTTGTGTTGTTGTGTCGTTGTGTCACTGTGTCACTGTTTTATGTCGTTGTGTTTTTGTGTTCCTATGTCCCTGTGTCACTGTTGTGTTGTTCTGTCGTTGTGTTGTTGTGTCACTGTTGTGTTGTTGTGTTGTTTTGTTGTTGTATCATTGTGTCGTTGTGTCACTGTGTTCCTGTGTCACTGTTGTTGTGTTGTTGTCTTTGTGTCTTTGTGTCATTGTGTCGTTGTGTTGTTGTGTCATTGTATCATTGTGTCACTGTGTCACTGTTGTGTCGTTGTGTCACTGTGTCACTGTTGCATTGTTGTGTCATTGTGTCACAGTGTCACTGTTGTGTTGTTGTGTCACTGTGTCACAGTGTCACTGTTGTGTCGTCGTGTCACCATGTCACTGTTGTATCGTTGTGTTGTTGTGTCGTTGTGTCACTGTGTCACTGTTGTGTTGTTGTGTCACTGTTGTGTCATTGTGTTGTTGTGTCGTTGTGTCACTGTGTCACTGTGTCACTGTTGTGTCGTTGTGTCACTGTGTCACTGTTGTTTTGTTGTGTCATTGTGTCACTGTGTCACTGTGTCACTGTTGTGTCACTGTGTCACTGTGTCACTGTTGTGTCGCTGTGTCACTGTGTCACTGTTGTGTCGCTGTGTCACTGTGTCACTGTGTCACTGTTGTGTTGTTGTGTCGTTGTGTCACAGTGTCACTGTGTCACCGCGCTGTGTCCTCTCCCGCAGTGTCGGACCGTGACCGCAATCTGTTGGTGTATATGTATCTGCCCGAGGGTGAGCGCTGCGCCACCGGGGACAGCGGGGGGGGGGGGGGGGGGTGACACCGAGGGGAGGTGACAATGGGGGGGTGACAATAGGGGGGTGACACCGAGGGGAGGTGACAATGGGGGGGGTGACACCGATGGGGAGGTGACAAAGTGGGGAGGTGACACTGTGGGGAGGTGACACTGTGAGGAGGTGACACTGGGGAGGTGACAGAGAGGGTAAGTGACACTGGGGAGGTGACACCAAGGGGAGGTGACACTGGGGAGGTGGCACCGAGGGGAGGTGACAATGGGGGGATGACACCGATGGGGAGGTGACAAAGTGGGGAGGTGACACTGTGGGGAGGTGACACTGGGGAGGTGACAGAGAGGGGAAGTGACACTGGGGAGGTGACACCAAGGGGAGGTGACACTGGGGGGGTGACACTGGGGGGGTGACACCGAGGGGAGGTGACAGCGGGGAGGTGACACTCAGGGGGGGTGACACTGGGGAAGTGACACTGATAGGAGGTGACAAAGTGGGGAGGTGACACTGAGGGGAGGTGACAGTGGGGGGGTGACAGCAGGGAGGTGACACCAAGGGGAGGTGACACTGTGGGGAAGTGATACTGAGGAGGTGACAATGGGGGGGTGACACTGTGGGGAGGTGACAACGGGGAGGTGACACCTAGTAGGTGACACTGGGGAAGTGACATTGGGGGGGGGAGATGACACAGAGGGGAGGTGACAGCAGGGAGGTGACACGGTGGGGAGGTGACACTGAGGGGATGTGACAGCGAGGGGAGGTGACACTGGGGAGGTGACAGTGTGGGGAGGTGACACTGGGGAGGTGATACTGTGGGGAGGTGACACCTAGTAGGTGACACTGGGGAAGTGACATTGGGGGGGGGGGGTGACACCGAGGAGAGGTGACACAGAGGGGAGGTGACACAGTGGGGAGGTGACACTGGGGAGGTGACACCAGGGAGGTGACACTGTGGGGAAGTGACTGCAAGGGGAGGTGATAGTGGAGAGGTGACACTGTGGGGAGGTGACACTGAGGGGAGGTGACAACGGGAAGGTGACAGTGTGGGGAAGTGAAACTGGGGAGGTGACACCGACGGGAGGTGACACCGACGGGAGGTGACACCGACGGGAGGTGACACTGGGGAGTGACACCAAGGGGAAGTGACACCGGGGAAGTGACAAGGTGGGGAGGTGACACCAGGGAGGTGACACTGAAGGCAGGTGACAAAGTGAGGAGGTGACAGCAGGGAGGTGACACCGAGGGGAGGTGACACTCTGGGGGGAGGTGACACCGAGAGGAGGTGACAGTGGAGAGGTGACAGCGGAGAGGTGACAACGATGAGAGGTGACACTATGGGGAGGTGACACAGTGGGGAAGTGCGACCGAGGGGAGGTGACAGCGGGGAGGTGACACCGAGGGGAGGTGACACTGGGGAGTGAAACCAAGGGGAGGTGACACCAGGGAGGTGACAAAGTGGGGAGGTGACACTGGGGATGTGACACAGTGGGGAGGTGATGCTGTGGGGAGGTGACACCGGGAAGGTGACAGAGTGGGGAAGTGACACTGGGGAGGTGACACAGTGGGGAGATGACACTCTAGGGGGGTGACACTGTGGGGAGGTGACACTGGGGAGGTGACAGTGAGGGGAGGTGACACAGTGGAGAGGTGACACAGTGGGGAGGTGGCGCTGTGGGGAGGTGACACCGGGGAGGTGACACTGAGGAGGTGACAGTGTGGGGAAGTGAAACTGGGGAGGTGACACCAGGGAGGTGACACTGTGGGGAGGTGACACCAGGAAGGTGACAGAGTGGGGAAGTGACACTGGGGAGGTGACATGGTGGGGAGGTGACACTCTGGGGGGGTGACTCTCTGGGGGGGTGACACCGGGGAGGTGACGTGGGGAGGTGACAGCGAGGGGAGGTCACACAGAGGGGACATGACACTGGGGAGGTGACACCGGGGAGTGACACCAAGGGGAGGTGACAGCGAGGGGAGGTGACACTGTGGGGAGGTGATGCTGGGGAGGTGACATCGGGGGGAGGTGACACCGGGGCGGTGACAGCGGGGAGGTGACACTGTGGAGGTGACACCGATTGGAGGTGACACTGAGGGGAGGTGACACCGGGAAGGTGACAGTGTGGGGAAGTGAAACTGGGGAGGTGACACTGGGAAGGTGACAGAGTGGGGAAGTGACACTGGGGAGGTGACATGGTGGGGAGGTGACTCTCTGAGGGGGTGACACCGGGGAGTGACACCGAGGGGAGGTGACACTGGGGAGGTGATGCCGAGGGGAGGTGACACCGAGGGGAGCTGACAGAGTGAGGAAGTGACACTGGGGAGGTGACACTCTGGGGAGATGACAGTGAGGGGATGTGACACAGTGAGGAGGTGACGCTGTGGGGAGGTGACAGCAGGGAGGTGACACAGTGGGGAGGTGACAAAGTGAGGAGGTGACACCGATGGTAGGTGACACTCTGGGGGGATGACACTCTGGGGGGGTGACACAGTGCGGAGGTGACAAAGTGGGGAGGTGACACTGGGGAGGTGACACAGTGGGGAAGTGACACAGAGGGGAGGTGACACTCTGGGGGGGTGACACCGAGGGGAGGTGACAGAGTGGGGAAGTGACAGCAAGGGGAGGTGATAGTGGAGAGGTGACACTGTGGGGAGGTGACACCGACGGGAGGTGACACTGGGGAGTGACACCAAGGGGAAGTGACACCGGGGAAGTGACAAGGTGGGGAGGTGACAACGTGGGGAGGTGACAACGTGGGGAGGTGACACCGATGGGAGGTGACACCGATGGGAGGTGACACTCTAGGGGGGGTGACACTCTGGGGGGGGTGACACCGATGGGAGGTGACACTCTGGGGGGGGGTGACACCGTTGAGGTGACACCGTTGAGGTGACGTGGCGGGCGCGGTGCCGCAGCCAAGGAGAGCTTTGGGGGGATGCGGCTGTTGCGACGCGCGGATTTCCACGTGGGCGCCCACGTCAACACCTTCTGGAGGACCCCGTGCCGCGGGAACCCCGACAGCGCCCGCAAAGCCAACGCCTGGGAGCAGAAACACATCACGTGGTTCGGTATGGCATCTATAGGGTGTGGGGGACCTATAGGGTGTGGGGGACCTATAGGGTGTATGGGATCTATAGGGTGTGGGAGCAGAAGCACATCACGTGGTTCGGTATGGCATCTATAGGGTGTGGGGGACCTATAGGGTGTGTGGGATCTATAGGGTGTATGGGGTATGGGATATAGGGTGTGGGAGCAGAAGCACATCACGTGGTTCGGTATGGCATCTATAGGGTGTGTGGGACCTATAGGGTGTGTGGGACCTATAGGGTGTATGGGATCTATAGGGTGTGTGGGATGTGGGAGCAGAAACACATCACGTGGTTCGGTATGGCATCTATAGGGTGTGTGGGACCTATAGGGTGTGGGGGACCTATAGGGTGTATGGGGTATGGTATACAGGGTGTGGGATCTATAGGGGGTGGGATCTATAGGGTGTATGGGATCTATAGGGTGTATCGGGTATGGGATATAGGGTGTGGGAGCAGAAGCACATCACATGGTTCGGTATGGCATCTATAGGGTGTGGGGGACCTATAGGGTGTGTGGGACCTATAGGGTGTATGGGGTATGGGATATAGGGTGTGGGAGCAGAAGCACATCACCTGGTTCGGTATGGGATCTATAGGGTGTGTGGGACCTATAGGGTGTGTGGGACCTATAGGGTGTATGGGATCTATAGGGTGTGTGGGATGTGGGAGCAGAAACACATCACGTGGTTCGGTATGGCATCTATAGGGTGTGTGGGACCTATAGGGGGTGGGATCTGTAGGGTGTGGGACCTATAGGGTGTATGGGACCTATAGGGTGTATGGGGTATGGGAGCAGAAGCACATCACATGGTTCGGTATGGCATCTATAGGGTGTGTGGGACCTATAGGGTGTATGGGATCTATAGGGTGTATGGGATCTATAGGGTGTATGGGATCTATAGGGTGTATGGGGTATGGGAGCAGAAGCACATCACGTGGTTCGGTATGGCATCTATAGGGTCTGTGGGACCTATAGGGTGTATGGGATCTATAGCGTGTATGGGATATGGGAGCAGAAGCACATCACATGGTTCGGTATGGCATCTATAGGGTGTGTGGGACCTATAGGGTGTGTGGGACCTATAGGGTGTATGGGACATATAGTGTGTGGGATCTATAGGGGGTGGGATCTATAGGGTGTGGGAGCAGAAGCACATCACCTGGTTCGGTATGGCGTCTATAGGGTGTGTGGGACCTATAGGGTGTATGGGATCTATAGGGTGTATGGGATCTATAGGGTGTATGGGGTATGGGAGCAGAAGCACATCACGTGGTTCGGTATGGCATCTATAGGGTGTGTGGGACCCATAGGGTGTGTGGGACCTATAGGGTGTATGGGGTATGGGAGCAGAAGCACATCACATGGTTCAGTGTGGCATCTATAGGGTGTGTGGGACCTATAGGGTGTATGGGATCTATAGGGTGTATGGGATATGGGAGCAGAAGCACATCACGTGGTTCGGTATGGCATCTATAGGGTGTGTGGGACCTATAGGGTGTATGGGGTATGGTATACAGCGTGTGGGATCTATAGGGGGTGGGATCTATAGGGTGTATGGGATCTATAGGGTGTATCGGGTATGGGATATGGGGTGTGGGAGCAGAAGCACGTCACATGGTTCGTATGGCATCTATAGGGTGTGGGGGACCTATAGGGTGTGTGGGACCTATAGGGTGTATGGGGTATGGGATATAGGGTGTGGGAGCAGAAGCACATCACGTGGTTCGGTATGGGATCTGTAGGGTGTGTGGGATCTACAGGGTGTGGGATATATGGGATATAGGGTGTGGGAGCAGAAGCACAACACATGGTTTGGTATGGGATCTATAGGGTTTGTGGGACCTATAGGGTGTATGGGATCTATAGGGTGTATGGGATGTGGGAGCAGAAGCACATCACTTGGTTCAGTATGGCATCTATAGGGTGTGGGATCTATAGGGTGTATGGGGTAGGGTGTGGAATATATGGGATATATGGGATATGGGATATATGGGTTATATGGAATATGGGATATGGGATATATGGGTTATGGGATATGGGATATATGGGATATATGGGATATGGGATGGATATGGGATATGTGGGATGTATGGGATATGTGGGATATGGGATATATGGGGTATGTGGTTTATGGGATATATGGGATATATGGGATATGGGATATATGGGATGTATGGGATATATGGGATATGGGACATGGGATATATGGGATATGGGATACATGGGATATATGGGATATATGGGATAATGGGATATGGGATATATGGGATATGGGATATATGGGATATGAGATATGGGATATATGGCATATATGGCATATATGGGATAATGGGATATGGGATATATGGGATATATGGGATATATGGGTTATGGGATATATGGGATGTATGGGATATATGGGATATGGGACATGGGATATATGGGATATGGGATACATGGGATATATGGGATATATGGGATAATGGGATATGGGATATATGGGATATGGGATATATGGGATATGAGATATGGGATATATGGCATATATGGCATATATGGGATAATGGGATATGGGATATATGGGATATGTGGGATATGGGATATATGGGATATATGGGATATATGGGATATATGGGATATATGGGATGTATGGGATATATGGGATATATGGGATGTATGGGATATATGGGATATGGGACATGGGATATATGGGATATGGGATATATGGGATATATGGGATATATGGAATATATGGGATATGGGACAGGGGATATATGGGATATATGGGATAATGGGATATGGGATATATGGGATACATGGGATATATGGGATATGGGATATATGGGATATGGGATATATGGGATATGGGACATGGGATATATGGGATATGGGATATATGGGATATATGGGATATATGGGATATGGGATATATGGGATATGGGATACATGGGATATATGAGATATGGGATATATGGGATATGGGATATATGGGATATATGGGATATGGGATATATGGCATATATGGCATATATGGGATAATGGGATATATGGGATATATGGGATATGGGATATATGAGATATGGGATATATGGGATATGGGATATATGGGATATATGGGATATGGGATATATGGCATATATGGCATATATGGGATATGGGATATATGGGATATATGGCATATATGGGATGTGGGATATGTGGGATATGTGGGATACCTGGGATACCTGGGATATATGGCATATATGGGATACATGGGATATACGGGATATGGGATTTAGGGTATGGGAGCAGGAACATCACATGGTTCGGTGTGGGGTGTGGGGACACACGTGGGGATATGGGGACACGGGGGGGGACGTGGGGACAAAGTGTCCCCATCACTTCTGCACTGACTCTCTCATTCTGTCCCCTCCCTGTCCCCGTTCTGTCCCCTTCCTGTTCTCCCTGTCCCCGCTGTCCCCGCTGTCCCTGCTGTCCCCACTGTCCCTGTCCCCCCTGTCCCTGTCCCCTCCCTGCCCCCCACTGTCCCTCTCTGTCCCCTCCCTGCCCCTGTCCCCGCTGTCCCCCTGCTGTCCCCTCCCTGTCCCCACTGTCCCCTTGCTGTCCCCTTCCTGTCCTCCCTGTCCCCGCTGTCCCTGTCCCTGCTCTCCCTGTCCCCTCCCTGTCCCCTTGCTGTCCCTGCCCCCTCCCTGTCCCTGCCCCCTTGCTGTCCCTGTCCCCTTGCTGCCCCCTCCCTGTCCCCTTGCTGTCCCTGTCCCCTTGCTGTCCCCTTGCTGTCCCTGTCCCCTCCCTGTCCCCCACTGTCCCTCCCTGTCCGTGTCCCTGTCCCCTTGCTGTCCCTGCCCCCTCCCTGTCCCTGTCCCCTCACTATCCCCTTGCTGTCCCTGTCCTCTCCTGTCCCCCTGCTGTCCCCTTGCTGTCCCTGTCCCCTCCCTGTCCCATTGCTGTCCCTGTCCCTGCTGTCCCCTTGCTGTCCCCTTGCTGTCCCCTTGTTGCCCCCTCGCTGTCCCCTTGCTGTCCCTGTCCCTGCTGTCCCCTCGCTGTCCCTGTCCCCTCCCTGTCCCCTTGCTATCCCTGTCACCTTGCTGTCCCCTCACTGTCCCCTTGCCGTCCCTGTCCCCTTGCTGTCCCCTTGCTGTCCCCTTGCTGTCCCTGTCCCTGCTGTCCCCATCCCTGCTGTCCCCTCACTGTCCCTGTCTCCTTGCTGTCCCTGTCCCTGCTGTCCCCTCGCTGTCCCTATCCCCTTGCTGTCCCCTCCCTGTCCCTGTCCCCTCCCTGTCCCCTTGCTGTCCCCTTGCTGTCCCTGTCCCCTTGCTATCCCTGTCCCTGCCCCTGCTGTCCCCTTGCTGTCCCCTTCCTTGTCCCTGTCTCCTCCCTGTCCCCTCGCTGTTCCTGTCCCCTTGCTGTCCCCTCGCTGTCCCCTCGCTGTCCCTGTCCCCTCGCTGTCCCCTCGCTGTCCCTGTCCCCTCCCCGTCCCCTCCCTGTCCCCGTCCCTTCGCTGTCCCTGTCCCCTCCCCATCCCCTTGCTGTCCCTGTCCCCTTGCTGTCTCCTTGCTGTCCCTGTCCCCTCGCTGTCCCCTCCCTGTCGCTGCTGTCCCCTCCCTGTCCCCTTGCTGTCCCCTTGCTGTCCCCTCCCTGTCCCTTGCTGTCCCTGTCCCCTCTCTTTCCCCTCCCTGTCCCCTTGCTGTCCCCTCGCTGTCCCTGTCCCCTCGCTGTCCCCTCGCTCTCCCTTCGCTGTCCCCTCGCTGTCCCCTCGCTGTCCCCTTGCTGTCCCCTCGCTGTCCCTGTCCCTGCCGTCCCCGCTGTGCCGCGGCAGCGACGCTGGACGGCGCGGTGTGCCTGCTGGTGCCGATGCAGGAGAAGACGTACCGGCGGCTGCTGATGCTGCAGAACGCGCTCAGCTCAATGCTGCCCCACCACGCCGGGCTCAACCCACGCGCCTTCCGGTACGGCTGGCCCCAAATGTCCCCAAATGTCCCCAAAGTGTCCCCAAAGTGTCCCCAAGGTGTCCCTAGGGGGTCCCCAAAGTGTCCCCAAAGTGTCACCTAAGTGTCCCCAACGGGTTGCCAATGTGTCTCCAAGGGATCCACATGGTTTTCTCATTGTGTCCCCAGGGGGTCCCCAAAGTGTCCCCAAGGTGTCCCCAAGGCGTCCCCAAGGTGTCCCCAGGGGGTCCCCAAGGCGTCCCCAAAGTGTCGCCAGGGGGTCCCCAAAGTGTCCCCAAGGGGTCCCCAAAGTGTCCTCAAGAGGTTCCCAAGGTGTCCCCAAGGTGACACCAAGGTGTCCCCAATGCATCCCCAAAGTGTCCCCGAGGGGTCCCCAAGGTGTCCTTAATGTGTCCCCAAGGTGTCCCCCAGGTGTCCCCAAAGTGTCCCTGAGGGGTCCCCAAGGTGTCCCCAGCCTGACCCCATACTGACCACAGCCCCACCATGACCTCATAGTGACCCCATACTAACCCCATACCGACGCCATAACCCCACCCTGACCCCATACTGACCCCATACCGACCCCATAACCCCATACTGACCCCATACTGACCCCATACTGGACCCATAACCCCATAGTGACCCCATAGTGACCCCATAACCCCATACCGACCCCACAACCCCATACTGACCCCATACTGACCCCATACTGACCCCATAACCCCATACCAACCCCATAACCCCATACTGACCCCATACTGGACCCATAACCCCATAGTGACCCCATAGTGACCCCATAACCCCATACCGACCCCATAGTGACCCCATACCGACCCCATAACCCCATAGTGACCCCATAACCCCACACTGACCCCATATATCCCAGGCTGCTGCACTGTGAGCGGCGGCTGCTGCAGAACGCGGTGCTGTGTCCCCATATCCCATAGCCCCACACTGACCCCATACCGACCCCATAACTCCATAGTGACCCCATAACCCCATAGTGACCCCATAACCCCATAGTGACCCCATATCCCTGACCCCATACATCCCAGGCTGCTGCACTGTGAGCGGCGGCTGCTGCAGAACGCGGTGCTGTGTCCCCATATCCCATAACCCCATACCGACCCCATACCTACCCCATAACCCCATACCGACCCCATAACCCCCTAGTGACCCCATAGTGACCCCATAGTGACCCTATATGTGCCCAGGCTGCTGCACTGTGAGCGGCGGCTGCTGCAGAACGCGGTGCTGTGTCCCCATATCCCATAGCCCCACACTGACCCCATAGTGACCCCATAACCCCATACCGACCCCATAACCCCACCCTGCCCCCATGTATCTCAGCCTCCTGCACTGTGAGCGGCGGCTGCTGCAGAACGCGGTGCTGTGTCCCCATATCCCATAGCCCCACACTGACCCCATAGTGACCCCATAACCCCATACCGACCCCATAACCCCACCCTGCCCCCATGTATCTCAGCCTCCTGCACTGTGAGCGGCGGCTGCTGCAGAACGCGGTGCGCAATGTCCTGGACGGGGAACTGCTGCAGCGCTTCCTGTACCTCAGCACCATGGAGCGCTGCGAGCTCAGCAAGAAGATCGGCACCACGCCCGACATCGTCAGTGCCACCATAGGGTTACTGTGGGTTACAGTGGGGCTATGGGATATAGGGCTCCGACATCGTCAGTGTGGGGTTATGGGGTTACTATGGGGTTACAGTGGGGCTATGGGATATAGGGCTCAGCAGGAAGATCGGCACCACCCCGATATAGTCAGTGTGGGGTCATAGAGTTACTATGGGGTTACTATGGGGTTATGGGGTTATGGGGTGGGGGGTTATGGGATATAGGGTGTGGGGTTATGGGGTTATGGGGTGGGGGGATATGGGGTTATGGGGTGTGGGGTTATGGGATATAGGGTGTAGGGTTATGGGGTTATGGGGTTATGGGATATAGGGTGTGGGGTTATGGGGTTATGGGGTTATGGGGTTATGGGATATAGGGTGTGGAGTTATGGGGTCATGAGGTTATGGGATATAGGGTGCGGGGTTATGGGGTTATGGGGTTATGGGATATAGGGTGTGGGGTCATGGGGTTTGGAGTTATGGGGTGTGGGGTTATGGGGTTATGGGATATAGGGTGTGGGGGTTATGGGGTTATGGGATATAGGGTGTGGGGTTATGGGGTTATGGGGATATGGGGTGTGGGGTTATGGGGTTATGGGGTGTGGGGTTATGGGGTCATGGGGTTATGGGATATAGGGTGTGGGGTTATGGAGATATGGGTGTGGGGTTATGGGGTTTGGAGTTATGGGGTGTGGAGTTATGGGGTCATGGGGTCATGGGGTTATGGGATATAGGGTGTGGGGTTATGGGGATATGGGGTGTGGGGTTATGGGGTTTGGAGTTATGGGGTTTGGGGTATGGGGTTATGGGGATATGGGGTGTGGGGTTATGGGGTGTGGGGTATGGGGTTTATGGGATATAGGGTGTGGGGTTATGGGGTTATGGGGATATGGGGTGTGGGGTTATGGGGTTATGGGGTTATAGGGTGTGGGGTTATGGGGTTATGGGATATAGGGTGTGGGGTTATGGGGTTATGGGGTTATGGGATATAGGGTGTGGGGTTATGGGGTTATGGGGATATGGGGTGTGGGGTTATGGGGTTATGGGGTGTGGGGTTATGGGGTCATGGGGTTATGGGATATAGGGTGTGGGGTTATGGGGTTATGGGATATAGGGTGTGGGATTATGGGGATATGGGGTGTGGGGTTATGGGGATATGGGGTGTGGGGTTCTGGGGTTTGGAGTTATGGGGTGTGGGGTTATGGGGTGTGGGGGTTATGGGGATATGGGGTGTGGGGTTATGGGGTGATAATGGGGTTATGGGATATAGGACTCAGCAAGAAGATTGGCACCACCCCCAATATAGTCAGTGTGCTTATAGGGTTATGGGATATAGGGTGTGGGGTTATGGGGTTATGGGGTTATGGGATATAGGGTGTGGGGGTTATGGGGTTATGGGGTTATGGGATATAGGGTGTGGGTTATGGGGTTATGGGGTTATGGGATATAGGGTGCGGGGTTATGGGGTTATGGGGTGTGGGGTCATGGGGTTATGGTATATAGGGTGTGGGGTTATGGGGTCATGGGGTTATGGGATATAGGGAGTGGGGTTATGGGGATATGGGGTGTGGGGTTATGGGGTTGGAGTTATGGGGTGTGGGGTATGGGGTTATGGGGTTATGGGATATAGGGTGTGGGGTTATGGGGTCATGGGATTATGGGGTTATGGGATATAGGGTGTGGGGGTTATGGGGTTATGGGGTTATGGGATATAGGGTGTGGGGCTATAGGGTATGGGGATATGGGGTGTGGGGTTATGGGGTTATGGGGTGTGGGGTTATGGGGTCATGGGGTCATGGGGTTATGGGATATAGGGTGTGGGGTTATGGGGATATGGGGTGTGGGGGTTATGGGGTTATGGGGTTATGGGATATAGGGTGTGGGGTTATGGGGTTATGGGGTGTGGGGTTATGGGTTTGGAGTTATGGGGTGTGGGGTTATGGGGATATGGGGTGTGGGGTTATGGGGTTATGGGGTTATGGGGTGGGGGGTTATGGGGTTATGGGATATAGGGTGTGGGGTTATGGGGATATGGGGTGTGGGGTTATGGGGTTATGGGGTTGGGGTTGTGGGGTTATGGGATATGCGGTTGTGGGGTTATGGAATATGGGGTTGTGGGGTTATGGAATATGGGGCTGTGGGATGTAGGGCGTTGTGGGGTTGTGGGGTTGTGGGGTTATGGGGTTGTGGGGCTGCCCCACAGATTGGCCGCTCTGTGCCCCACAGATCGTGGAGGACCTCCTGGAGATCGACCGCGTCACCGCGCACTTCTGACAATAAAACCCCACAGAGGACCCAAAAAATATCGCCAATGTTTCACAGTGTTCCGCTATGGGGCCGTGTGGGGCCATATGGGGCCGCGTGGGGCCATATAGGGAGCTATGGGGCCGTGTGGGGCCCTATGGGGTCATATGTGGCTATGTGGGGCCCTATGGGGTCATATGGGGCTATGTAGGGAGCTATGGGGCCGTGTGGGGCCCTATGTGGGTCATATGGGGCTGTGTGGGGCCCTATGGGGTCATATGGGGCTATATGGGGCGCTATGGGGTCGTGTGGGGCCCTATGGGGTCGCGTGGGTCGATATGGGGCCGTATGGGGTGCTATGGGGCCATATGGGGTCGTGTGGGGCCATACAGGGTCATATGGGGCGCTATGGGGGCCGCGTGGGGCCATATGGGGCCGCGTGGGGCCATATAGGGAGCTATGGGGCCGTGTGGGGCCCTATGGGGTCATATGGGGCTATGTAGGGAGCTATGGGGCCGTGTGGGGCCCTATGGGGTCATATGGGGCTATATGGGGCGCTATGGGGCCGTGTGGGGCCCTATGGGGTCATATGGGGCTATATGGGGCGCTATGGGGCCCGTGTGGGGCGCTATGGGGCCGTGTGGGGCCCTATGGGGTCATATGGGGTGCTATGGGGTCATATGGGGCCATATGGGGCTGTGTGAGGTGATGTGGGGCCATATGGGGTGCTATGGGGCCATGTGGGGCCCTATGGGGCCGTGTGGGGCCCTTTGGGTCATATGGGGCTGTGTGGGGCCCTATGGGGTCATATGGGATGCTGTGGGGTCATGTGGGGCGCTGTGGGGTCATGTGGGGCGCTATGGGGCCATGTGGGGCGCTATTGGGGCCATATGGGGCGCTATGGGCCCCTGTGGGGCGCTATGGGGCCATATGGGGCCCTATGGGGTCATATGGGGCTATATAGGGAGCTACGGGGCTGTGTGGGGCCCTATGGGGTCATATGGGGCGCTATGGGGTCACGTGGGTCACTATGGGGTCATATGGGGCCATATGGGGCTGTGTGAGGCCATGTGGGGCCATATGGGGTGCTATGGGGCCGTGTGGGGCCCTATGGGGCCGTATGGGGCCCTGTGGGGCCATATGGGGCCGTGTGGGGCCCTATGGGGTCGCGTCAGGTCATGTGGGGCACTGTGGGGCCATATGGGGTCATATGGGGCGGAATGGGGCAGTATGGGGTCATATGGGGCAGTATGGGGCCATATGGGATGCTATGGGGTCATGTGGGGCGCTATGGGGTCGCGTGGGCGCTATGGGGCCGTGTGGGGCCCTTTGGGTCATATGGGGCTGTGTGGGGCCCTATGGGGTCATATGGGATGCTGTGGGGTCATGTGGGGCGCTATGGGGCCATGTGGGGCGCTATGGGGCCATATGGGGCGCTATGGGGTCGTATGGGGTCATATGGGGCCATATGGGGCTGTGTGGGGCCATGTGGGGCCATATGGGGCGGTATGGGCCCCTGTGGGGTGCTATGGGGCCATATGGGGTCGCTGTGGGGCTGTGTAGGGTGCTATGGGGTCGAGTGGGGCACTATGGGGCTGTATGGGGTCATATGGGGCGCTATGGGGTCATATGGGGCGCTATGGGGTTGTGTGGGGCACTTATGGGGCCATATGGGGCGGTATGGGGTCATATGGGGCCATATGGGGTCGTGTGGGTTGGTATGGGGCCATATGGGGTTGCGTGAGGCGCTATGGGGCCGTATGGGGTCATATGGGGCCGTGTGGGGTGCTATGGGGCCATATGGGGTGCTATGGGGCTGTGTAGGGCGCTATGGGGCCGTGTGGAGCACCATGGGGCGCTATGGGGCGCTGTAGGGCACAGTGGGGCGGTCGCTATGGGGCGCTATGGGGCACAGTGGGGCGCTATGGGGGTGCTGTAGGGCACAGTGGGGCGGTCGCTATGGGGCGCCGTGGGGCACAGTGGGGCGGTCGCTATGGGCGCTATGGGGCACAGTGGGGCTCTATGGGGCGCTATGGGGCGCTGTAGGGCACAGTGGGGCAGTCGCTATGGGGCGCTATGGGGCACAGTGGGGCGGTCGCTATGGGGCGCTATGGGGTTAGGCACACAGGTTTGAGTCGACCTCGTTGCTGTGTGGCGCCATGGGCCGCTATGGGGCACAGTGGGGCACCCACTATGGGGCGCTATGGGGCAGGATCTATGGGGCAGGATCTATGGGGCAGGGATTTGATCTATGGGGCAGGATCTATGGGGCAGGATCTATGGGGCTAGGCGCGCAGATAGGCGTCCATGTGTTCACTATGGGGCAGGATCTATGGGCAGGATCTATGGGGCTATGCGCGCAGATAGGCGTCCATGTGTTCGCTATGGGGCAGGATCTATGGGGCAGGATCTATGGGGCAGGGATTTGATCTATGGGGCAGGATCTATGGGGCAGGATCTATGGGGCTATGCGCGCAGATAGGCGTCCATGTGTTCGCTATGGGGCAGGATCTATGGGGCAGGATCTATGGGGCTATGCGCGCAGATAGGCGTCCATGTGTTCGCTATGGGCAGGATCTATGGGGCAGGATCTATGGGGCAGGGATTTGATCTATGGGGCAGGATCTATGGGGCAGGATCTATGGGGCTATGCGCGCAGATAGGCGTCCATGTGTTCGCTATGGGGCAGGATCTATGGGGCAGGATCTATGGGGCTATGCGCGCAGATAGGCGTCCATGTGTTCGCTATGGGGCAGGATCTATGGGGCAGGATCTATGGGGCAGGGATTTGATCTATGGGGCAGGATCTATGGGGCAGGATCTATGGGGCTATGCGCGCAGATAGGCGTCCATGGTGTTCGCTATGGGGCAGGATCTATGGGGCAGGATCTATGGGGCTATGCGCGCAGATAGGCGTCCATGTGTTCGCTATGGGGCAGGATCTATGGGGCAGGATCTATGGGGCAGGATCTATGGGGCTAGGCGCGCAGATAGGCGTCCATGTGTTCGCTATGGGGCAGCCGCCCCCACCGCGCCATCATCCGCAGCAGCGCCGCCCACAGCGTCGCACTGAGCGCCTCCAACCTGAGGGGGGGGGGGGGGAGGGGAAATGTGGGTCGCTATGGGGCAGAGATGTGGGGCAGCCCCCCGTGCTCTGCCCCATAGCGTTACCTGAGCGCGCCAGCTCGAACTTGATGCTCTCCCACGCCGCCCTCAGCCCCCGAGTCCGGGGGTCCGCGCCCCACTGAGGCGACCCCAGCTCTGCACTGCGCTGTGTTTGGGGTGGGGGGAGGGGAAGGGGGGGGGGAGGGGGGGGCAGAGATTTTGGGGTGGGGGCGAGGGGTCACGTGTTCAGGACCTGGGATTTGGGGTCCCCACCCCCAGGATTTGGGGTCCCCCCCTCAGGATTTAGGGTCCCCCCTCAGTATTTGGGGTCCCCCCATAGGATTTGGGGTCCCCCCCTCAGGATATGGGTCCCCCCATAGGATTTGGGGTCCCCCCCCTAGGATTTGGGGTCCCCCCATAGGATTTGGGGTCCACCCCCCAGGATTTGGGGTCCCCCCATCAGGATTTAGGGGTCCCCCCATAGGATTTGGGGTCCCCCCCAGGATTTGGGGTCCCCCCCCCAGGATTTGGGGTCCCCCCATCAGGATTTAGGGTCCCCCCCCCAGGATTTGGGGTCCCCCCTCAGGATTTTGGGGTCCCCCCCCCAGGATTTGGGGTCCCCCCCTCAGGATTTGGGGTCCCCCCCAGGATTTGGGGTCCCCCCTCAGGATTTGGAGTCCCCCCCCAAGATTTGGGGTCCCACCCCCAGAATTTGGGGTCCCCCCCATAGGATTTGGGGTCCCCCCCCTCAGGATTTGG
>JALIRH010000232.1:0-52357 GCA_023055505.1 Callipepla californica brunnescens | reverse complement strand
CCTCAGGATTTGGTGTCGTCCCCCCCCAGGATTTGGGGTCCCCCCCCAGGATTTGGGGTCCCACCTCCAGGATTTGGGTCCCCCCCCTCAGGATTTGGGGTCCCCCCCTCAGGATTTGGGGTCCCCCCTCAGGATTTGGGGTCCCCCCATCAGGATTTGGGGTCCCCCCCTCAGGATTTGGGGTCCCCCTCAGGATTTGGGGTCCCCCCATCAGGATTTAGGGTCCCCCCCTCAGGATTTGGGGTCCCCCCTCAGGATTTGGGGTCCCCCCTCAGTATTTGGGGTCCCCTCCTCAGGATTTGGGGTCCCCCCCAGGATTTGGGGTCCCCCCCCCAGGATTTGGGATCCCACCCCCAGGATTTGGGGGTCCCCCCCCTCAGGATATGTGGTCCCCTCCTCAGGATTTGGGGTCCCCCCATAGGATTTGGGGTCCCCCCCCCAGGATTTGGGGTCCCCCCCTCAGGATTTGGGGTCCCCCCCCCCAGGATTTGGGGTCCCCACCCCCAGGATTTGGGGTCCCCCCCCCAGGATTTGGGATCACCCCCCTCAGGATTTGGGGTCCCCCCCCTCAGGATTTGGGTTCCCCCCATAGGATTTGGGGTCCCCCCCCAGGATTTGGGGTCCTCCCCTAACAATTTGGGGTCCCCACCCCAGGATTTGGGGTCCCCCCATAGGATTTGGGGTCCCCCTCTCAGTATTTGGGATCCCCCCCTCAGGATTTGGGGTCCCCCCCTCAGGATTTGGGGTCCCCCCCCATAGGATTTGGGGTCCCAACCCCAGGATTTGGGGTCTCCCCCTCAGGATTTGGGGTCCCCCCTCAGGATTTGGTGTCGTCCCCCCCCAGGATTTGGGGTCCCCCCTCAGGATTTGGTGTCCCAGCCCCATTATTTGGGGTCCCCCCCTCAGGATTTGGGGTTCCCCCCCAGGATTTGGGGTCCCACCCCCAGGATTTTGGGGTCCCCCCCCAGGATTTGGGGTCCCCCCTCAGGATTTGGGGTTCCCCCCCAGGATTTGGGGTCCCCACCCCCAGGATTTGGGGTCCCCCCTCAGGATTTGGGGTCCCCCCCATAGGATTTGGGTCCCCCCCATAGGATTTGGGGTCCCCCCCTCAGGATTTGGGGTCCCCACCCCCAGGATTTGGGGTCCCCCCCTCAGGATTTGGGGTCCCCCCATAGGATTTGGGGTCCCCCCCCAGGATTTGGGGTCCCCCCCTCAGGATTTGGGGTCCCCCCATAGGATTTGGGGTCCCCCCCTCAGGATTGGGGATCTTCCCCCCATGATTTGGGGTTCCCCCCCAGGATTTGGGGTCCCACCCTTAGGATTTGGTTCCCCCCCCCAGGATTTGGGGTCCCCCCCTCAGGATTTGGGGTCCCCCTACAGTTTGGGGTCCCAACCCCCAGGATTTGGGGTCATCCACCCCCCCCCTTTCCCTCCTGCCCATGTCCCCTCCCCCACCCTTAATCTCTCCCCCCCCACCTATCCCCTCCCCCCCCCCATTACCTCCTGCCCATGTCCCCCCCCCTCCCTTTACCTCCTGGCCACATCCCCTCCCCCACCCTTAATGTTCCCCCCCTCCACTTTTACCCCCCCTTATCCCCCCCCATTTACCTCCTGCCCATGTCCCCTCCCCCACCCTTAATCTCCCCCCCCCCCATTACCTCCTGCCCATGTCCCCTCCCCCACCCTTAATCTCCCCCCCCCCCATTACCTCCTGCCCATGTCCCCTCCCCCACCCTTAATGTCCCTCCCCCCCACTTATCCCCCCCCTTATTACCTCCTGCCCATGTCCCCCCCCCCCCCCTTTACCTCCTGGCCACATCCCTCCCCCACCCTTAATGCCCCCCCCCCACTTATCCCCCCCCCATTACCTCCTGCCCATGTCCCCCCCCCCATAAAATCCCCCCATTACCTCCTGCCCATGTCCCCTCCCCCCACCCTTAATCTCCCCCCCCCCACTTATCCCCCCCTTATTACCTCCTGCACATGTCCCCCCCCCACTTATCCCCCCCTTACTACCTCCTTCCCATGTCCCCTCCCCCACCCTTAATCTCCCCCCCCACCTATCCCCTCCCCCCCTTTACCTCCTGCCCATGTCCCCCCCCCATAAAATCCCCCCCCATTATCTCCTGCCCATGTGCCCTCCCCCCCCATGTCCCCCCCCCCCACATTACCTCCTGCCCATGTCCCCTCCCCCACCCTTAATGTCCCTCCCCCCCACTTATCCCCCCCCCAATTACCTCCTGCCCATGTCCCCTCCCCCACCCTTAATCTCCCCCCCCCACCTATCCCCTCCCCCCCCTTATTACCTCCTGCCCATGTCCCCCCCCCCTTTACCTCCTGGCCACATCCCCTCCCCCACCCTTAATGTTCCCCCCCCCCCCACTTTTAATCCCCCCTTATCCCCCCCCTTTACCTCCTGCCCATGTCCCCCCCCCATAAAATCCCCCCCCCCCATTATCTCCTGCCCATGTCCCCTCCCCCCCCATGTCCCCCCCCACGTTACCTCCTGCCCATGTCCCCTCCCCCACCCTTAATGTCCCTCCCCCCCACTTATCCCCCCCCCCATTACCTCCTGCCCATGTCCCCTCCCCCACCCTTAATCTCCCCCCCCACTTAACCCCCCCCCCCCAAATTACCTCCTGCCCATGTCCCACCACCCCCCCACATGTCCCCCCTCCCCCTTTACCTCCTGGCCACATCCCCTCCCCCACCCTTAATGTTCCCCCCCCCCCCCCACTTTTAATCCCCCCCTTATCCCCCCCCTTTAACTCCTGCCCATGTCCCCCCCCCCGTAAATCCCCCCCCATTACCTCCTGCCCATGTCCCCTCCCCCCCCCCATGTCCCCCCCCCCACATTAGCTCCTGCCCACTCCCCTCCCCCACCCCCACATACCCCCCCCCCAAAATTACCTCCTTCCCATGTCCCCCCCCCCCCTTTACCTCCTGGCCACATCCCCTCCCCCACCCCTACTGTTCCCCCCCCCCCCACTTTTACCCCCCCTTATCTCCCCCCCCAACTCGTGCCCCCCCCCCCCCTTCTGTTACCTCCTGGCCATGATGGTGTAGCGATCCACGGGCGCCCCGAGCGCGGCGTTGATGCTGCGCACGGTGTTGACGTTGCGGAAGACGAGCAGCATCGGCCGCGGCAGCGCCCGCAGCACCGCCATCACCGCCCCGAAGCGCCGCGCCGTCATCTCACGCATGTACTGCGCCTCAGCCCCCGTCAGCGCACGGCCCAGGGACCCCACCGACACCAAGCGCAGCGGGCGCTGCATCAGCATCTCGCAGAACAAGAAGTAGTCTGGGGGAAAAGAGGGGATAAAAAGTGGGATTAAGTTGTTAAAAAGTGGGATTATGGGACTAAAGAGTGGGATTATGGGGTGAAACAGTGGGATTATGGGGCTAAAGAGTCCGATTATGGGGCTAAAGAGTGGGATTATAAGCAGAAGAGAGGGATTAGGGGAGAAAAGAGTGGGATTATGGGGCTAAGAGTGGGATTATGGGGCTAAAGAGTGGGATTATGGACTAAAGAGGGATTATAGACAGAAGAGTGCAATTATGGGGTATAAGAGTGGGATTATGGGGCAGAAGAGTGGGATTATGGGGTAAAACAAAGGGATTATGGGGCTAAACAGTGGGATTATGGGGGTAGAAGAGTGGGATTATGGGCTAAAGAGGGGGATTATGGGGTGAAATAGTGGGATTATGGGGCTAAAGAGTGAGATTATGGTGCTAAAAAGTGGGATTATAATAAGAAGAGAGGGATTATGGGAGAAGAGTGGGATTATGAGGGAGAAGAGTGGGATTATGGGGCTAAAGAGTGAGATTATGGGGTTAAAGAGTGGGATTATGGGGTAAAAGAATGGGATTATGGGGGTGAAATAGAGGGATTATGGGGTTAAAGAGTGGGATTATAAGCATAAGAGAGGGATTATGGGAGAAAAGTGGGATTATGGGGCTAAAGTGTGAGATTATGGGGCTAAAGAGTGGGATTGTGGCTGAAATAGTGGGATTATGGGGTCAAAGAGTGGGATTATGGGAGAAAATAATGGGATTATGAGCAGAAGAGTGGGATTAATGAGCACAGAGTTGGGATTATGGGATGCGCCTCCGCCCCCGTCAGCGCCCGGCCCAGCGACCCCACCGACACCAAGCGCAGCGGGCGCTGCATCAGCATCTCGCAGAGCAAGAAGTAGTCTGGGGGAGGAGGGGGTAAAGAGTGGGATTATGGGGTAAAAAGAGTGGGATTATGGGGTAAAGAGTGGGATTATGGGGTGAAACAGTGGGATTATGGGGCTAAAGAGTGGGATTATGAGGGAAAAGAGTGGGATTATGGGGGTTAGAGAGTGGGATCATGGGGTAGAAGAGTGGGATTATGGGGCTAAAGAGTGGGATTAAGGGGCTAAAGAATGGGATTATGAGGCTAGAGAGTGGGATTATGGAGTAAAGAGTGAGATTATCGGTCTAAAGAGTGGGATTATGGGGTTAAAGAGTGGGATTATGGGAGAAAAAGAGTAGGATTATAAGAAGAAGAGTGGGATTATGGGAGAAAAGAGTGGGATTATGGGGTTAGAGTGAGATTATGGGGTTAGAGAGTGGGATTATTGCGGTAAAGAGTGGGATTATGGGGTTAAAGAGTGGGATTATGGGCTAAAGAGTGGGATTATGAGGGAAAAGAGTGGGATTATGGGGTTAGAGAGTGGGATCATGGGGTAGAAGAGTGGGATTATGGGACTAAAGAGTGGGATTATGGGCTAAAGAGTGGGATTATGAGGGAAAAGAGTGGTATTATGGGGTTAGAGAGTGGGATCATGGGGTAGAAGAGTGGGATTATGGGGCTAAAGAGTGGGATCATGGGGGTAAAGAGTGGGATTATGGGGGAAAGGAGTGGGATTACGGGCAAAATAGTGGGGGTTATGGGGTTAAAGAGTGGGATTATAAGCAGAAGAGAGGGATTATGGGAGAAAAGAGTGGGATTATGGGGCTAAAGAGTGGGACTGTAAGGCTAAAGATTGATATTATGGGATTAAAGAGGGATTATAGACAGAAGAGTGGGATTATGGGGCGAAAGAGTGGGATTATGGGGCTAAAGAGTGGGATTATGGGGTAAAATAGAGGGATTATCAGCTAAGGAGTGGGATTATGGGGTAAAAGAGTGGGATTATGGGTCTGAAGGCAGGGATTAGGGGAAGAAATGGGAGATTATGAGGAGAAAAGGATTTTTGGAGGTAATGGGATTATGAGGCTAAAGAGTGGGATATGGGAGAAAAGAGTGGAATTATGGGGCTAAGGAGTGGGATTACGGGGTTAAAGAGTGGGATTACGGGGCTAAAATAGTGGGATTATGGGGCTAAAGAGTGGGATTATGGGAGAAAAGAATAGGATTATGAGCAGAAGAGTGGGATTAATGAGCACAAAGTTGGGATTATGGGATGCGCCTCAGCCCCCGTCAGCGCCCCGGCCCAGCGACCCGACACCAAGCGCAGCGGGCGCTGCATCAGCATCTCGCAGAGCAAGAAGTAGTCTGGGGGGAGGGGGGGAATATGGGGTTAGAGAGTGGGATTATGGGGGGAAATAGTGGGATTATGGGGTGAAATAGTGGGATTATGGGATGAAAGAGTGGGATTATGGGCAGAATAGTGGGAATATGGGGGTAAAGAGTGGGATTATGGGTTTGAAGAGTGGGATTATGGGGCCAAAGAGTGGGATTATGGAGCTAAAGAGTGGGATTATGGGGTAAAATAGAGGGACTATGGGGTCAAAGAGTGGGATTACGGGGGAAAATAGTGGGATTATGGGGTTAAAGAGGATTATGGGGGAAATAGTGCGATTATGAAGCACAAAGTTGGGATTATGGGATGCACCTCCGCCCCCGTCAGCGCCCGGCCCATGGACCCCACCGACACCAAGCGCAGCGGCGCTGCATCAGCATCTCGCAGAACAAGAAGTAGTCTGGGGGGAGGGGGGGAATATGGGGTTAGAGAGTGAGATTATAGGGTTAAAGAGTGAGATTATGGCGTTAAAGAGTGGGATTTATGGGGTAAAAGAGTGGGATTATGGGGGTAAAGAGTGGGATTAAGGGTTAGACAGTGGGATTATGGGGGTAAATAGTGGGATTAAGGGTTAGACAGTGGGATTATGGGGGTAAATAGTGGGATTAAGGGTTAGACAGTGGGATTATGGGGGTAAATAGTGGGATTATGGTGTAAAAGAATGGGATTATGGGGTGAAATAGTGGGATTATGGGGTAAGAGTGGGATTATGGAGTAGAAGAGTAGGATTATGGGGCTAAAGAGTGGGATTGGGGGCTAAAGAGTGGGATTACAGGGTGAAATAGTGGGATTATGGGGCTGAAGAGTGGGATTATGGGGTTAAAGAGTGGGATTACAGGGTGAAATAGTGGGATTATGGGGCTGAAGAGTGGGATTATGAGGCTAAAGAGTGGGATTATGGGGTTAGAAAGTGGGATTATAAGCAGAAAAGAGGGATTATGGGAGAAAAGAGTGGGATTATGAGGGAGAAGAGTGGGATTATGGGGTTAGAGAGTGGGATTATGGGGTAGAAGGGTGGGATTATGGGCAGAAGAGTGGGATTATGGGAGAAAAGAGTGAATTATGGGGCTATAGAGCAGGATTATGGGGCTGAAGAGTGGAATTATGGGGTAAAGAGTGGTATTATGGGGCTAAAGAGTGGGATTATGGGGTTAGAGTGAGATTATGGGTTAGTGGGATTATGGCGGTAAAGAGTAGGATTATGGGGTTAAAGAGTGGGATTATGGGGGGAAATAGTGGGATTATGGGAGAGAAGAGTGGGATTATGGGGCTGAAGAGTGGGATTATGGGCAGAAAAGTGGGACTATGGGGGAAAATAGTGGGATTATGGGGCTAAAGAGTGGGATTATGAGGCTAAAGGCAGGGATTAGGGGAAGAAATGTGAGATTATGGGGAGAAAAAGGGATTTTGGGAGGGAATAGTGGGATTATGGGGGAAAAGAGTGGGATTATGGGCAGAAGAGTGGGAATATGGGGCTAGAGAGGAACTATGAGGCTAAAGAGTGGGATTATGTGGATAAAGAGTGGGATTACAGGGTGAAATAGTGGGATTATGGGTCTGAAGAATGGTATTATGAGGCTAAAGAGTGGGATTATGGAGCACAGAGTTGGGATTATGGGATGCGCCTCAGCCCCCGTCAGCGCACGGCCCACGGACCCCACTGACACCAAGCGCAGTGGGAACATCTCAAAACAGGAAGGGCCCCTGGAGGTGGGATTACGGCCCGGGAGGTGGGATTATGGCCCCTGGAGGTGGGGATTATGGCCCCTGGAGGTGGGATTACGGCCCCAGGAATTGGGATTAGGGCCTCCAAAAGTGAGATTACAGCCCCCAGAAGTGGGATTACGGCCCCTGGAGGTGGGATTACGGCCCCTAGAAGTGGGTTCATGGCCTCAAAAAGTGAGATTACATCCTCCAGAGGTGGGATTATGGTACCTGGAGGTGGGATTACAGCCCCCTGAAGTGGGATTATGGGCCCCAGGGAGTGGGATTAGAGCCCCTAGAGATGGGATTAGGGCCCCGGAAGTGGGATTAAGGCCCTCAGAAGTGAGATTATGGCCCCCAGAAGTGGGATTAGGGCCCCTGGAGATGGAATTCTGGTCCCTGGAATTGGTATTATGACCCCTGGAGATGGGATTACGGACCCAGAAGTGGTATTATGGCCCCAGAAGTGGGATTAGAGCCCCTGGAGATGGGATTATGGCCCTAGAAGTGGGATTAGGGCTTCACAAAGTGGGATTATGGCCCTTGGAGACGGGATTATGGCCCCCAGAAGTGGGATTAGGGCCCCTGGAGGTGGGATTAGGGCCCCTGCAGATGGGATTAGGGCCCCTGGAGGTGGGATTATGCCCCTGGAGGTGGGATTAGGGCCCACAGAAGTGGGATTAGGGCCCCTGGAGATGGGATTATGGCCCCTGGAGGTGTGATTACGACCCCCAGAAGCGGGATTATGGCCCCTTGAGGCGGGATTATGGCCCCCAGAAGTGGGATTAGGTCCACTGGAGTGGGATTATGGCCCCCAAAAGTGGGATTAGGTCCACTGTAGTGGGATTATGGCCTCCAAAAGTGAGATTACAGCCTCTGGAGGTGGGATTATGGCCCCCAGAAGTGGGATTAGGGCTCCTGGAGGTGGGATTATGGCCCCTGGAGATGAGATTATGGCCTGGAAGTGGGATTATGGCCCCTAGAGGTGGATTACAGCCCCCAGAAGTGGGATTAGGGACCCTGGAGATGGGATTATGGCCCCGGAACTGGATTAGGGCCTTCAAAAGTGGGATTATGGCTCCCAGAAGTGGGATTAGGGCCTTCAGAAGTGGGATTACGGCCCCTGGAGATGGGATTACGGCCCCCAGAAGCGGTATTAGGGCTCCTGGAGGTGGGATTAGGGCCCCTGGAGATGGGATTACGGCCCCCAGAAGTGGGATTAGGGCTTCACGAGGTGGTATTAGGGACCCTGAAAGTGGGATTATGGCCCCAGAAAGTGGAATTAGCCCCTGGAGATGGGATTAGGGCCCCAGAAGTGGGATTAGGGCATCCAAAAGTGGGATTAAGGCCCTCAGAAGTGGGATTAGGGCCCCTGGAGATAGGATTATGGACCCAGAAGTGGGATTATGGCCCCCAAAAGTGGGATTAGAGCTCCTGGAGATGGGATTAGGGCCCCGGAAGTGGGATTAAGGCCCTCAGAAGTGAGATTATGGCCCCCAGAAGTGGGATTATGACCCCTGGAGATGGGATCACGGACCCAGAAGTGGTATTATGGCCCCCAGAAGTGGGATTAGAGCCCCTGGAGATGGGATTATGGCCCCAGAAGTGGGATTAGGGCTTCACAAAGTGGGATTATGGCCCCTGGAGACGGGATTATGGCCTCCAGAAGTGGGATTAGAGCCCCTAGAGATGGGATTAGGGCCCTCAGAAGTGGGATTAGGGCCCCTGGAGGTGGGATTAGGGCCCCTGGAGATGGGATTAGGGCCCCTGGAGGTGGGATTATGGCCCACAGAAGTGGGATTAGGGGCCCCTAGAAGTGGGATTACGGCCCCTGGAGGTGTGATTACGACCCCCAGAAGCGGGATTATGGCCCCTGGAGGCGGGATTATGGCCCCCAGAAGTGGGATTAGGTCCACTGGAGTGGGATTGTGGCCCCCAGAAGTGGGATTAGGTCCACTGGAGTGCGACTATGGCCTCCAAAAGTGAGATTACAGCCTCTGGAGGTGGGATTATGGCCCCCAGAAGTGGGATTAGGGCTCCTGGAGGTGGGATTACGGCCCCTGGAGATGAGACTGCGGCCCTGGAAGTGGGATTATGGCCCCTGGAGGTGGGATTATGGCCCCTAGAGGTGGGATTATGGCTCCCAGAAGTGGGATTAGGGCCTTCAGAAGTGGGATTACAGCCCCTGGAAGTGGGATTAGAGCCCCTGGAGGTGGGATTATGGCCCCTAGAGGTGGGATTACAGCCCCCAGAAGTGGGATTAGGGACCCTGGAGATGGGATTATGGCCCCTGAAGTGGGATTAGGGCCTTCAGAAGTGGGATTACGGCCCCTGGAGATGGGATTACGGCCCCTGGAAGCGGGATTAGGGCCCCTGGAAGCGGGATTAGGGCTCACCATTGACACCCAGCGCGGCCGAGTGTTTCCTCATGGCGTCATCGTCACGCAGCACGATAGCACGCCACAGCTGGCACAGTGTGCCGCGGTCCCTGCACAGCTCCGGGGGGGGGAGGGGCGGGTTGGCACCACGTGTCACCTGCTGTCCCCACGTGTCACCCCTCTCCGGCTGTCCCCTCCCCCCCCCGCGGTGTCCCCGTGTCCCCACCTCTCGCTCAGGGTCTCGTAGAGGCCGTGGTCCAACAGCACCAACTGCGCTGTGCCATCGGGGCCGCGCCGCACCAGCACTGCGCGGGGGACAGGTGTCACCGTGTCACCGCGCCATTGGATCACCGTGTCACCGTGCCATTGTATCACTGTGTCACCATGTCACCGTGCCATTGTATCACTGTGTCACCGTGTCACTGTGTCACCGTGTCACTGTGCCATTGTATCACTGTGTCACCGTGTCACTGTGTCACCATGCCACCGTGCCATTGTATCACTGTGTCACCATGTCACCATGTCACCTTGTCACTGTGTCACCATGTCACTGTGTCACCGTGTCACCGTGCCATTGTATCACTGTGTCACCATGTCACCATGCCATTGTATCACCATGTCACCGTGTCACTGTGTCACCGTGTCATTGTATCATATGTCACCGTGTCACCGTGCCATTGTATCACTGTGTCACCGTGTCACCGTGTCACTGTGTCACCGTGCCATTGTATCACTGTGTCACCGTGTCACCGTGTCACTGTATCACTGTGTCACCATGTCACCATGTCACTGTGTCACCGTGTCACCGTGCCATTGTATCACTGTCACCGTGTCACTGTGTCACCATGTCACCGTATCATTGTATCACTGTGTCACCGTGCCACTGTGTCACCGTGCCATTGTATCACTGTGTCACCGTGTCACTGTGTCACCGTGTCATTGTATCATATGTCACCGTGTCACCGTGCCATTGTATCACTGTGTCACCATGTCACTGTGTCACCGTGTCATTGTATCACTGTGTCACCGTGTCACCATGTCATTGTGTCACCGTGTCACCGTGTCACCATGTCATTGTGTCACCGTGTCACCGTGTCACCGTGTCATTGTATCACCGTGTCACCGTGTCACTGTGTCACCGTGTCACTGTGTCACCATGTCACTGTGTCACCATGTCATTGTATCACCGTGTCACCATGTCACTGTGTCACCATGTCACTGTGTCATTGTATCACTGTGTCACCGTGTCACCGTGCCATTGGATCACTGTCACCGTGTCACTGTGTCACCGTGTCATTGTATCACTGTGTCACCATGTCACTGTGCCATTGTATCACTGTGACACCGTGTCACCGTGTCATTGTATCACTGTGTCACCGTGTCACCGTGTCATTGTGTCACCATGTCGTATCACTGTGTCACCGTGACATTGTCTCACTGTGTCACCGTGTCACTGTGTCACCGTGTCATTGTATCACTGTGTCACCGTGTCACTGTGTCACCGTGTCATTGTGTCACTGTGTCACCGTGCCATTGTATCAGTGTCACCGTGTCACTGTGTCACCATGTCATTGTATCACTGTGTCACCGTGTCATTGTCTCACTGTGTCACCATGTCACTGTGTCACCATGTCACTGTGTCACTGCGTCACCAGGTGTGTCACCATGTCACCGTGTCATTGTATCACTGTGTCACCGTGTCACTGTGTCACCGTGTCACTGTGTCACCGCGTCACCAGGTGTGTCACCATGTCACCATGTCACCAGGTTTGTCACTGTGGCACTGTGGCGCTGTGTCACCGTGTCACCAGTTGTGTCACCATGTCACTGTGTCACCGTGTTACCAGGTGTGTCACTGTGTCACCGTGCCATTGTATCACTGTGTCACCATGTCACTGTGTCACCAGGTGTGTCACCAGGTCACCATGTCACCAGGTGTGTCACCTTGTCACTGTGTCACCGTGTCACCAGGTGTGTCACCATGTCACTGTGTCACCGTGTCACCAGGTGTGTCACTGTGTCACCAGGTGTGTCACTGTGGCACTGTGGCACTGTGCCACCTTGTCACCATGTCACCGTGTTACTGTGTCACCGTGTCACCGTGTCACCAGGTGTGTCACTGTGTCACTGTGTTGTTGTGTCACCTTGTCACCATGTCACCGTGTCACTGTGTCATTGGGTCACTGTGTCACTGCGTCACCAGGTGTGTCACCATGTCACCAGGTGTGTCACTGTGTCACCAGGTGTGTCACCATGTCACCATGTCACCGTGTCACCAGGTGTGTTACCAGGTGCGTCACCATGTCACCAGGTGTGTCACTGTGTCACCAGGTGTGTCACCATGTCACCATGTCACCGTGTCACCAGGTGTGTTACCAGGTGCGTCACCATGTCACCAGGTGTGTCACTGTGTCACCGTGTCAACCTGTCACCATGTCACTGTGTCGTTTTGTCACCATGTCACCAGGTGTGTCTCTGTGTCACTGTTTCACTGTGTCACTATGTCACCGTGTCACCCTGTCACCTTGTCACCGTGTCACTGTGTTGTTGTGTCACTATGTCACCGTGTCACTGTGTCACTGTCACCATGTCACCTTATCACCATGTCACTGTGTCACCATGTCACCGTGTCACCAGGTGTGTCAGCATGTCACCGTGTCACCATGTCACCCTGTCACCATGTCATATGTCACTGTCACCGTGTCACCGTGTCACCATGTCACCCCACAGCCCACAGCCCACACCCCACAGCCCACCCCAAACCCCTCACCCCACAGCACACCCCACACCCCACACTCCTCACCCCACAGCCCACACCCCACACCCCACCCCACACCCCGAATCCCACACCCCACAGCACACCCCAAACCCCACAGCCCACCCCACACCCCAAACCCCTCACCCCACAGCACACCCCACACCCCACAGCCCACCCCATACCCCACACTCCACCCCACACTCCACCCCACACCCCATAGCCCACCCCACACCCCAAACCCCTCACCCCATAGCCCAGCCCACAGCCCACAGCCCACCCCATGCCCCACACCCCACACCCCACACTCCACACCCCACAGCCCACCCCACACCCCACAGCACACCCCACACCCCAAACCCCTCACCCCATAGCCCACCCCACAGCCCACAGCCCACAGCTCACCCCATGCCCCACACCCCACACTCCACACCCCACCCCACACCCCACAGCCCACACGCCACAGCCCACCCCAAACCCCTCACCCCATAGCCCACCCCACACCCCAAACCCCTCACCCCATAGCCCACCCCACACCCCACACCCCAAACCCCTCACCCCATAGCCCACCCCACACCCCACACCCCAAACCCCTCACCCTATAGCCCACCCCACACTCCACAGCCCACCCCACACCCCACAGCACACCCCAAACCCCTCACCCTATAGCCCACCCCACACCCTGAACCCCACACCCCCCGAACCCCACACCCCACAGCACACCTCAAACCCCACACCCCACAGCCCACACCCCACAGGCCGCCCCACGGCGCGGTACCGTTCCCGGGGTGTGGGTCAGCGTGGATGAACCCGGTGTAGAAGATCTGCTCCGCAAACACCCGGATCAGCTTCGACGCCGCCTGCACATGGGACACGCGCTCACCCCATGGACACCCCACAGCCACCCCACACTGACCCCACACTGACCCCACGCTGACCCCACGCTGACCCCACGCTGACCCCACACTGACCCCACACTGACCCCCACGGCCACCCCACGCTGACCCCATGCTGACCCCATAACCACCCCATGGCCACCCCACACTGACCCCATGCTGACCCCATGGTGACCCCATGCTGACCCCACGCTGACCCCATGCTGACCCCATAACCACCCCATGGCCACCCCACGGCCACCCCACGGCCACCCCACACTGACCCCACGCTGACCCCACGGCCACCCCACACTGACCCCATGCTGACCCCATAACCACCCCATGGCCACCCCACACTGACCCCACGCTGACCCCATGCTGACCCCACGCTGACCCCACGGCCACCCCACGCTGACCCCATGCTGACCCCATAGCCACCCCACGCTGACCCCACACTGACCCCACGCTGACTCCAAAGGTCTCCAAAGTGACCCCACACTGACCCCACGCTGACCCCCACGGTCACCCCACACCGACCCCACACTGACCCCACAGTCACCCCACACCAACCCCACGCTGACCCCACACCGACCCCACACTGACCCCACAGCCACCCCATGGTGACCCCACGGCCACCCCACACTGACCCCACAGTGACCGCAAAGGTCCCCACACTGACCCCACGCTGACCCCAAAGTGACCTCACACTGACCCCACACTGACCCCATGGCCACCCACACTGACCCCACAGTGCCCCGAGGTCCCCAAAAGTGACCCCAGAGGTCCCCAAAGTGACCCCACACTGACCCCACGGCCACCCCACACTGACTCCACGGTGACCCCATACTGACCCCAAAGGTCCCCAAAGTGAACCCACGCTGACCCTACGGTGACCCCACACTGACCCCACGGCCACCCCACACCGACCCCACACTGACCCCACGGCCACCCCATGGCCACCCCACACTGATCCCACGGCCACCCCATGCTGACCCCATGGTGACCCCCAAATGTCCCCACGGTGACCCCATGCTGACCCCATAGCCACCCCACACTGACCCCACGGCCACCCCACACTGACCCCACAGCCACCCCATGGCCACCCCACACTGACCCCACACTGACCCCACGGCCACCCCACAGAAACCCCACGCTGACCCCCCACTGACCCCACGGCCATCCCAAAGGTCCCCATGCTGACCCCACAGGTCCCCATGCTGACCCCACAGGTCCCCAAAGTGACCCCACACTGACCCCAAATATCCCCAAAGGTCCCCAAAGTGACCCCGAAGGTCACAAGGTCCCCAAAGTGACCCCAAATGACCCCACAGTGACCCCAAAGGTCCCCAAAGTGACCCCACACTGACCCCACAGCCACCCCACACTGACCCCACGGCCACCCCACACTGAGCCCACAGGTCCCCCAAGTGACCCCACACTCACCCCACACTGACCCCAAAGGTCCCCAAAGTGACCCCAGAGTGTCCCCAAGGTCCCCCAAGTGACCCCACACTGACCCCACACTGACCCCAAATGTCCCCAAGGTCCCCAAAGTGACCCCACACTGACCCCACAGCCACCCGACACTGACCCCACGGACACCCCACGGCCACCCCACACTGACCCCACAGGTCCCCAAAGTGACCCCACACTGACCCCAAAGTGTCCCCAAAGGTCCCCAAAGTGACCCCAGAGTGTCCCCAAGGTCCCCCAAGTGACCCCACACTGACCCCACAGGACCCCAAAGTCACCCCACAGTGACCCCAAAGGTCCCCAGAGTGACCCCAAAGTGTCCCCAAGGTCCCCAAAGTGACCCCAAATGACCCCAGATGGCCCCAAAGTGACCCCACACTGATCCCAAATGTCCCCAAACTGTCCCATCCCATAAATCCCATAAACCATCCCATAAATCCCATACATAACCCCATAAATCCCATAAATCCCATACACAACCCCATAAATCCCATATATAACCCCATAAACCCCAAAAATCCCATACACAACCCCATAAATCCCATATATAACCCCATGAACCCCAAAAATCCCATACACAACCCCATAAATCCCATATATAACCCCATAAATCCCATACACAACCCCATAAATCCCATATATAACCCCATAAATCCCATAAATCCCATACACAACCCCATAAATCCCATATATAACCCCATCCCACCCCATAAATCCCATATATAACCCCATAAATCCCATATATAACCCCATAAACCCCATAAATCCCATACACAACCCCATAAATCCCATACACCCCATATATAACCCCATAAATCCCATATATAACCCCATAAACCCCATAAATCCCATACACAACCCCATAAATCCCATATATAACCCCATAAATCCCATACACAACCCCATAAATCCCATATATAACCCCATAAATCCCATAAATCCCATACACAACCCCATAAATCCCATATATAACCCCATCCCACCCCATAAATCCCATATATAACCCCATAAATCCCATATATAACCCCATAAACCCCATAAATCCCATACACCCCATATATAACCTCATAAATCCCATATATAACCCCATAAACCCCATAAATCCCATACACAACCCCATAAATCCCATATATAACCCCATAAACCTCATAAATCCCATACACAACCCCATAAATCCCATATATAACCCCATAAATCCCATACACCCCATATATAACCCCATAAATCCCATATATAACCCCATAAATCCCATACACCCCATATATAACCCCATAAATCCCATATATAACCCCATAAACCCCATAAATCCCATATATAACCCCCACAAAACCCATATATAACCCCACAAATACCATCTATAACCCCATCCCACCCCATAAATCCCATATAAACCCCATAAATCCCATATAAGCCCCACAAATCCCATATAAATCCCATATAAATCCCATATAAGGCCTCGCTCTCACGTCGCTGGTGCTGAGCCCCATCCCATCCCATATATAACCCCATAAACCCCACAAATCCCATATAATTCCCATATAAACCCCATGACCCCGCTCTCACGTCGCTGGTGCTGAGCCCCATCCCATCCCATCTATGACCCCATAAACCCCATCTATAAACCCATAAATCCCATAAATGACCCCATAAAACCCATATATGACCCCATCCCACCCCACAAATCCCATAAATCCCACAAATCCCATATAAATCCCATATAAACCCCATCCATGACCCCGCTCTCACGTCGCTGGCGCTGAGCCCCATCCCATCCCATATATAACCCCATAAATCCCATATATAACCCCACAGGTCCCATATATGACCCCATATATCCCATCTAAAACCCCATCCCACCCCACAAATCCCACAAATCCCATAAATCCCATATAGACCCCATATAAACCCCATATGGACCCCGTATAGACCCCATATAAACCCCATATAAATGCCATATAAACCCCACAAATCCCTTATAAATCCTATATAATCCCCACAAATCCCATATAAACCCCATATAAACCCCATATAAACCCCATATAAACCCCATATAAACCCCATATAGACCCCATATAAACCCCATATAGACCCCATATAAACCCCATATAGACCTCAAATAGACCCCATATAAACCCCATATAAACCCCATATAAACCCCATATAAACCCCACAAATCCCATATAAACCCCATATAGACGCCATATAGGCCCCATAGAGACCCCATATAGATCCCATATAGACCCCATATCAACCCCATAGAGACCCCATATCAACCCCATAGAGACCCCATATCAACCCCATACAGACCCCATATAAACCCCATATAGACCCCATATAGACCCCATATAAACCCCATATAAACCCCATATAGACCCCATATAGACCCCATATAGACCCCATACAGACCCCATATAGACCCCATACAGACCCCATAGACCCCATATAAACCCCATATAGACCCCATATAGACCCCATATAAACCCCATATAAACCCCATATAGACCCCATATAAACCCCATATAGACCCCATATAGACCCCATATAAACCCCATATAGACCCCATATAAACCCCATATAAACCCCATATAGACCCCATATAGACCCCATATAGACCCCATATAGACCCCATACAGACCCCATAGACCCCATATAAACCCCATATAGACCCCATATAGACCCCATATAAACCCCATATAAACCCCATAGAGACCCCATATAAACCCCATATAGACCCCATATAGACCCCATATAAACCCCATATAGACCCCATAAAAACCCCATATAAACCCCATATAGACCCCATATAGACCCCATATAGACCCCATACAGACCCCATATAGACCCCATATAGACCCCATATAGACCCCATATAGACCCCATATAAACCCCATATAGACCCAATATAAACCCCATATAAACCCCATATAGACCCCATAGACCCCATATAGGCTCCATATAAACCCCATATAGACTCCATATAGAGCCCATATAGACCCCATATACCCCATATACACCCCATAGAGACCCCATAGAGACCCCATATAGACCCCATATAAACCCCATAGAGACCCCATATAGACCCCATATAAACCCCATAGAGACCCCATAGAGACCCCATATAGATCCCATATAGACCCCATATAAACCCCATATAAACCCCATATAGGCCCCATATAGACCCCATATAAACCCCATATAAACCCCACAAATCCCTTATAAACCCCATAGAGACCCCATATAGATCCCATATAGACCCCATATCAACCCCATAGAGACCCCATATCAACCCCATAGAGACCCCATAGAGACCCCATATAGACCCCATAGAGACCCCATATAAACCCCATATCGACCCCATAGAGACCCCATATCGACCCCATACAGACCCCATAGACCCCATATAAACCCCATATAGACCCCATATAGACACCATATAAACCCCATATAGACCCAATATAAACCCCATATAAACCCCATATAGACCCCATAGACCCCATATAGGCCCCATATAAACCCCATATAGACTCCATATAGAGCCCATATAGACCCCATATAAACCCCATATAAACCCCATAGAGACCCCATATAGACCCCATATAAACCCCATATAAACCCCATATAGACCCCATAGACCCCATATAGACCCCATATAGGCCCCATATAAACCCCATATAGACTCCATATAGAGCCCATATAGACCCCATATACCCCATATACACCCCATAGAGACCCCATAGAGACCCCATATAGACCCCATATAAACCCCATAGAGACCCCATAGAGACCCCATATAGATCCCATATAGACCCCATATAAACCCCATATAAACCCCATATAGGCCCCATATAGACCCCATATAAACCCCATATAAACCCCACAAATCCCATATAAACCCCATATAGACCCCATATAGGCCCCATAGAGACCCCATATAGATCCCATATAGACCCCATATCAACCCCATAGAGACCCCATATCAACCCCATAGAGACCCCATAGAGACCCCATATAGACCCCATAGAGACCCCATATAAACCCCATATCGACCCCATAGAGACCCCATAGAGACCCCATATAAACCCCATATAAACCCCATATAAACCCCATATAGACCCCATATAGACCCCATATAAACCCCATATAAACCCCATATAGACCCCATATAAACCCCATATAGACCCCAAATAGACCCCATATAGACCCCATATAGACCCCATATAGACCCCATAAAGACCCCATATAGACCCCATACAGACCCCATATAAACCCCATATGGACCCCATAGAGACCCCATAGAGACCCCATATAGACCCCATATAGGCCCCATATAGACCCCATATAGACCCCATAGACCCCATATAGACCCCATATAGACCCCATAGACCCCAAATAGACCCCATATAAACCCCATATAAACCCCATAAAGACCCCATATAGACCCCATATAGACCCCATATAAACCCCATATAAACCCCATATAAACCCCATACAGACCCCATATAAACCCCATATAGACCCCATATAGACCCCATATAGGCCCCATATAGGCCCCATATAAACCCCATATAGACCCCATATAGACCCCATATAAACCCCATATAAACCCCATATAGACCCCATATAAACCCCATATAGACCACATAAACCCCATAGAGACCCCATATAAACCCCATATAAACCCCATATAGACCCCATATAGACCCCATATAAACCCCATATAAACCCCATATAATCCCCACAAATCCCATATAAACCCCATATAAACCCCATATAGACCACATAAACCCCATAGAGACCCCATATAAACCCCATATAAACCCCATATAGACCCCATATAGACCCCATATAAACCCCATATAGGCCCCATATAGGTCCCATATAGACCCCATATACACCCCATATAGACCCCATATAGACCCCATATAGACCCCATATAAACCCCATATAGACCCCATATAAACCCCATAGAGACCCCATATAGACCCCATATAGACCCCATATAAACCCCATATAGACCCCATATAAACCCCATATAGGCCCCATATAGGTCCCATATAGACCCCATATACACCCCATATAGACCCCATATAGACCCCATATAGACCCCATATAAACCCCATATAGACCCCATATAGGCCCCATTTAGACCCCATATAGGCCCCATATAAGCCCCATATAGACCCCATATAGACCCCATATAAACCCCATATAGACCCCATATAAGCCCCATATAGACCCCATATAAGCCCCATATAGACCCCATATAGACCCCATATAGGCCCCATATAGACCCCATATAAACCCCATATAAACCCCATATAAACCCCATAAACCCCATATAAACCCCATATAGACCCCATATAAACCCCATATAGACCCCATATAGACCCCATATGGACCCCATATAGACCCCATAGAGACCCCATATAGACCCCATATAGGCCCCATATAGACCCCATATAGACCCCATATAGGCCCCATATAAACACCATATAAACCCCATATAGACCCCAAATAGACCCCATATAGACCCCATACAGACCCCATAGACCCCATATAAACCCCATATAGACCCCATATAGACCCCATATAAACCCCATATAAACCCCATATAGACCCCATATAAACCCCATATAGACCCCAAATAGACCCCATATAGACCCCATATAAACCCCATATAGACTCCATATAGAGCCCATATAGACCCCATATACCCCATATACACCCCATAGAGACCCCATAGAGACCCCATATAGACCCCATATAAACCCCATAGAGACCCCATAGAGACCCCATAGAGATCCCATAGAGACCCCATATAAACCCCATATAGACCCCATATAAATCCCATATCAACCCCACAAATCCCTTATAAATCCCATATAAACCCCACAAATCCCACATAAACCCCATATAGACTCCATAGAGACCCCATATAAACCCCATATAGACTCCATAGAGACCCCATATAAACCCCATATAAACCCCATATAGACCCCATAGAGACCCCATATAGACCCCATATAAACCCCAGAGAGACCCCATATAAACCCCATATAAACCCCATAGAGACCCCATATAAACCCCATATAGACCCCATATAAACCCCATATAGACCCCATAGACCCCATAGAGACCCCATATAAACCCCATATAGACCCCATATAAACCTCATATAAATCTCATATAAACCCCATATAAACCCCATATAAATCCCATATAAACCCCATATAAACCCCATATAAACCCCATATAGACCCCATAAAACCCCATATAAACCCCATATAAACCCCATATAAACCCCATATAGACCCCATAGACCCCATAGAGACCCCATACAGACCCCATATAGGCCCCATATAGGCCCCATATAGACCCCATATAGACCCCATATAAACCCCATATAAACCCCATATAAACCCCATAGAGCCCCCCTATAGGCCCCATATAAACCCCCTATAGGCCCCACGTCGGCCCGGCCCTCACGTCGCGGGCGCTGATGCCCATGCTGCGCATGGCGCTCTCGTTGCTGATTTTGCAGCCGTCGCAGAAATCCGACGTCAGCACGCGCTGCGGGGGAGGGGCGGCGTCACATGGGGGGTCATGGGGTCATGGGGTCATGGGGTCATGGGGTCATGGGGTTATGGGGTCATGGGGTTATGGGGTTATGGGGTGTGGGGTTATGGGGTGGGGGGTTATGGGGTGTGGGGGGTATGGGGTTATGGGGTGTGGGGTTATGGGGTTATGGGGTTATGGGGTCATGGGGTTATGGGGTCATGGGGTCATGGGGTTATGGGGTTATGGGGTGTGGGGTTATGGGGTTATGGGGTTATGGGGTTTGGGGTTATGGGGTTATAGGGTTCTGGGGTATGGGGTTATGGGGTCATGGGGTTATGGGGTCATGGGGTCATGGGGTTATGGGGTTATGGGGTGTGGGGTTATGGGGTTATGGGGTTATGGGGTTTGGGGTTATGGGGTTATAGGGTTCTGGGGTATGGGGTTATGGGGTCATGGGGTTATGGGGTCATGGGGTCATGGGGTTATGGGGTTATGGGGTGTGGGGTTATGGGGTTATGGGGTTATGGGGTTTGGGGTTATGGGGTTATAGGGTTCTGGGGTATGGGGTTATGGGGTTATGGGGTTATGGGGTTATGGCGTGTGGGGTCATGGGGTGTGGGGTTATGGGGTTATGGGGTGTGGGGTTATGGGGTTATGGGGTTATGGGGTTTGGGGTTATGGGGTTATAGGGTTATGGGGTATGGGGTTATGGGGTTATGGGGTTATGGGGTTATGGGGTGGGGGGATATGGGGTTATAGGGTTATGGGGTGTGGGGTTATGGGGTTATGGGGTTATGGGGTGTGGGGTTATGGGGTTATGGGGTGTGGGGTTATGGGGTTATGGGGTTATGGGGTTATGGGGTTATGGGGTGTGGGGTTATGGGGTTATGGGGTGTGGGGTTATGGGGTGTGGGGTTATGGGGTTATAGGGTTATGCGGTCATGGGGTTATGGGGTTATGGGGTTATGGGGTGGGGGGTTTTGGGGTTATATGGGGTTATGGGGTGTGGGGTTATGGGGTATGGGGTTATGGGGTTATGGGGTCATGGGGTCATGGGGTTATGGGGTTATGGGGTTATGGGGTTATGGGGTTATGGGGTTATGGGGTGTGGGGTTATGGGGTTATGGGGTGTGGGGTTATGGGGTTATGGGGTTATGGGGTCATGGGATCATGGGGTTATGGGGTTATGGGGTTATGGGGTTATGGGGTTATGGGGTTGTGGGGTTATGGGGTGTGGGGTTATGGGGTGATAATGGGGTTATGGGGTTATGGGGTGTGGGGTTATGGGGTTATGGGGTTATGGGGTTGTGGGGTTATGGGGTGTGGGGTTATGGGGTGATAATGGGGATATGGGGTTATGGGGTGTGGGGTTATGGGGTTATGGGGTTATGGGGTGTGGGGTTATGGGGTTTGGGGTGTGGGGTGTGGGGTTATGGGGTTATGGGGTGGGGGGGTATGGGGTTATGGGGTTATGGGGTTATGGGGTGTGGGGTTATGGGGTTATGGGGTTATGGGGTTATGGGGTTGTGGGGTTATGGGGTGTGGGGTTATGGGGTGTGGGGTTATGGGGTTATGGGGTTATGGGGTTGTGGGGTTATGGGGTGTGGGGTTATGGGGTGATAATGGGGATATGGGGTTATGGGGTGTGGGGTTATGGGGTTATGGGGTTATGGGGTCATGGGATCATGGGGTTATGGGATTATGGGGTGTGGGGTTATGAGGTTATGGGGTTATGGGGTTATGGGGTGTGGGGTCATGGGCTTATGGGGTTATGGGGCTATGGGATGTAAGGAAGTGGGGTTATGGGGTTATGGGGTTATGGGGTAATGGGGTGTGGGGTGTGGGGTGCAGGGTTATGGGGTGACAGGGTGTGGGGTTATGGGGTTATGGGGTGTGGGGAGTGGGGTTATGGGGTTATGGGGTGCGGGGATGTGGGGGTATGGGGTGTGCGGTTATGGGGTTATGGGGTTATGGGGTTATGGGATGTAAGGAAGTGGGGCTATGGGGTTATGGGGTGTGGGGAGTGGGGATATGGGGTGTGGGGTTATGGAGTTATGGGGTTATGGGGTGCGGGGGTATGGGGTTATGGGGTGTGGGGTTATGGGGTTATAGGGTGTGGGGCAATGGGGTGTGGGATGTGGGGTTATGGGGTGATAATGGGGATATGGGGTTATGGGGTGGGGGGTTATAGGAATATGGGGTTATGCGGTTAGAGAGTGTGGGGTTATGGGGTTATGGGGTGTGGGCTTATGGGGTTATGGGGTGTGGGGTTATGGGGTTATGGGGTTATGGGGTTTAAGGAAGTGGGGTTATGGGGTTATGGGCTGTGGGGAGTGGGGATATGGGGTGTGGGGTTATGGAGTTATGGGGTTATGGGGTTATGGGGTGCGGGGATATGCGGTTATGGGGTGTGGGGTTATGGGGTTATGGGGTGTGGGGCAATGGGGTGTGGGATGTGGGGTTATGGGGTGTGGGGTTATGGGGTGATAATGGGGATATGGGGTTATGGGGTGTGGGGGTATGGGGCTACGGGGTTATGGGGTTATGGGGTGTGGGGTTATGGATTTATGGGGTTATGGGGTGTGGGGTTATGGGGTTATGGGGTAATGGGGTGTGGGGTCATGGGGTTATGGGGTTATGGGGTTATGGGGTGTGGGATGTGGGGTTATGGGGTGATAATGGGGATATGGGGTTATGGGGTGGGGGGTTATGGGGTGTGTGGTTATAGGAATATAGGGTTATGGGGTTAGGGAGTGTGGGGTTATGGGGTTATGGGGTATGGGGTGTGGGGGTGTGGGGTCATGGGAATACAGGAGAAAGGGGAATATGGGAACATAGGGTACAATGGGGTAATGCGGACACACAGAACATTGGAACAATGGCCCAGAGCTCCCAGTGCTCCCAGTTTGCCCAGTTCCCCTTGCTGCTCAGCTCCCAGTTTGCCCAGTTTGCCCAGTTCCCCTTGCTGCTCAGCTCCCAGTGCTCCCAGTTTGCCCAGTTCCCCTTGCTGCTCAGCTCCCAGTTTGCCCAGTTTGCCCAGTTCCCCTTGCTGCTCAGCTCCCAGTGCTCCCAGTTTGCCCAGTTCCCCTTGCTGCTCAGCTCCCAGTGCTCCCACTTTGCCCAGTTCCCCTTGCTGCTCAGCTCCCAGTGCTCCCAGTTTGCCCAGTTCCCCTTGCTGCTCAGCTCGCAGTGCTCCCAGTTTGCCCAGTTCCCCTTGCTGCTCAGCTCCCAGTGCTCCCAGTTTGCCCAGTTCCCCTTGCTGCTCAGCTCCCAGTGCTCCCAGTTTTCCAGTTCCCCTTGCTGCTCAGCTCCCAGTGCTCCCAGTTTGCCCAGTTCCCCTTGCTGCTCAGCTCCCAGTGCTCCCACTTTGCCCAGTTCCCCTTGCTGCTCAGCTCCCAGTTTGCCCACTTTCCCCAGTTCCCCTTGCTGCTCAGCTCCCAGTACTCCCAGTTTGCCCAGTTCCCCTTGCTGCTCAGCTCCCAGTTTGCCCAGTTCCCCTTGCTGCTCAGCTCCCAGTGCTCCCAGTTTGCCCAGTTCGCCTTCCTGCTCAGCTCCCAGTGCTCCCACTTTGCCCAGTTCCCCTTGCTGCTCAGCTCCCAGTGCTCCCAGTTTGCCCAGTTCGCCTTCCTGCTCAGCTCCCAGTGCTCCCACTTTGCCCAGTTCCCCTTGCTGCTCAGCTCCCAGTGCTCCCACTTTGCCCAGTTCCCCTTGCTGCTCAGCTCCCAGTGCTCCCAGTTTGCCCAGTTCCCCTTGCTGCTCAGCTCCCAGTGCTCCCAGTTTGCCCAGTTCCCTTGCTGCTGAGCTCCCAGTGCTCCCAGTTTGCCCAGTTCCCCTTGCTGCTCAGCTCCCAGTGCTCCCAGTTTGCCCACTTCCCCTTGCTGCTCAGCTCCCAGTGCTCCCAGTTTGCCCACTTCCCCTTGCTGCTCAGCTCCCAGTGCTCCCAGTTTGCCCACTTCCCCTTGCTGCTCAGCTCCCAGTTTGCCCAGTTTGCCCAGTTCCCCTAGCTGCTCAGCTCCCAGTGCTCCCACTTTGCCCAGTTCCCCTTGCTGCTCAGCTCCCAGTTTGCCCAGTTCCCCTTGCTGCTCAGCTCCCAGTGCTCCCAGTTTGCCCAGTTCCCCTTGCTGCTCAGCTCCCAGTGCTCCCACTTTGCCCAGTTCCCCTTGCTGCTCAGCTCCCAGTGCTCCCACTTTGCCCAGTTCCCCTTGCTGCTCAGCTCCCAGTGCTCCCAGTTTGCCCAGTTCGCCTTCCTGCTCAGCTCCCAGTGCTCCCAGTTTGCCCAGTTCCCCTTGCTGCTCAGCTCCCAGTGCTCCCACTTTGCCCAGTTCCCCTTGCTGCTCAGCTCCCAGTGCTCCCAGTTTGCCCAGTTCCCCTTGCTGCTCAGCTCCCAGTGCTCCCACTTTGCCCAGTTCCCCTTGCTGCTCAGCTCCCAGTGCTCCCACTTTGCCCACTTCCCCTTGCTGCTCAGCTCCCAGTGCTCCCAGTTTGCCCAGTTCCCCTTGCTGCTCAGCTCCCAGTGCTCCCACTTTGCCCAGTTCCCCTTGCTGCTCAGCTCCCAGTGCTCCCAGTTTGCCCACTTCCCCTTGCTGCTCAGCTCCCAGTTTGCCCAGTTTGCCCACTTCCCCTTGCTGCTCAGCTCCCAGTGCTCCCACTTTGCCCAGTTCCCCTTGCTGCTCAGCTCCCAGTGCTCCCAGTTTGCCCAGTTCACCTTGCTGCTCAGCTCCCAGTTTGCCCAGTTTGCCCAGTTCCCCTTGCTGCTCAGCTCCCTGTTTGCCCAGTTTGCCCAGTTCCCCTTGCTGCTCAGCTCCCAGTGCTCCCAGTTTGCCCAGTTCCCCTTGCTGCTCAGCTCCCAGTGCTCCCAGTTTGCCCAGTTCCCCTTGCTGCTCAGCTCCCAGTGCTCCCAGTTTGCCCACTTCCCCTTGCTGCTCAGCTCCCAGTGCTCCCAGTTTGCCCAGTTCCCCTTGCTGCTCAGCTCCCAGTGCTCCCACTTTGCCCAGTTCCCCTTGCTGCTCAGCTCCCAGTGCTCCCAGTTTGCCCAGTTCCCCTTGCTGCTCAGCTCCCAGTGCTCCCAGTTTGCCCACTTCCCCTTGCTGCTCAGCTCCCAGTGCTCCCAGTTTGCCCACTTCCCCTTGCTGCTCAGCTCCCAGTTTGCCCAGTTTGCCCACTTCCCCTTGCTGCTCAGCTCCCAGTTTGCCCAGTTTGCCCAGTTCCCCTTGCTGCTCAGCTCCCAGTTTGCCCAGTTTGCCCAGTTCCCCTTGCTGCTCAGCTCCCAGTGCTCCCAGTTTGCCCAGTTCCCCTTGCTGCTCAGCTCCCAGTGCTCCCAGTTTGCCCAGTTCCCCTTGCTGCTCAGCTCCCAGTGCTCCCAGTTTGCCCAGTTCCCCTTGCTGCTCAGCTCCCAGTGCTCCCAGTTTGCCCAGTTCCCCTTGCTGCTCAGCTCCCAGTGCTCCCAGTTTGCCCAGTTCCCCTTGCTGCTCAGCTCCCAGTTTGCCCAGATTGCCCAGTTCCCCTTGCTGCTCAGCTCCCAGTGCTCCCAGTTTGCCCAGTTCCCCTTGCTGCTCAGCTCCCAGTGCTCCCAGTTTGCCCAGTTCCCCTTGCTGCTCAGCTCCCAGTTTGCCCAGTTTGCCCAGTTCCCCTTGCTGCTCAGCTCCCAGTGCTCCCAGTTTGCCCAGTTCCCCTTGCTGCTCAGCTCCCAGTTTGCCCAGATTGCCCAGTTCCCCTTGCTGCTCAGCTCCCAGTGCTCCCAGTTTGCCCAGTTCCCCTTGCTGCTCAGCTCCCAGTGCTCCCAGTTTGCCCAGTTCCCCTTGCTGCTCAGCTCCCAGTGCTCCCAGTTTGCCCAGTTCCCCTTGCTGCTCAGCTCCCAGTTTGCCCAGTTTGCCCAGTTCCCCTTGCTGCTCAGCTCCCAGTGCTCCCAGTTTGCCCAGTTCCCCTCGCTGCTCAGCTCCCAGTGCTCCCAGTTTGCCCAGTTCCCCTTGCTGCTCAGCTCCCAGTGCTCCCACTTTGCCCACTTCCCCTTGCTGCTCAGCTCCCAGTGCTCCCAGTTTGCCCAGTTCCCCTTGCTGCTCAGCTCCCAGTGCTCCCACTTTGCCCAGTTCCCCTTGCTGCTCAGCTCCCAGCGCTCCCACTTTGCCCAGTTCCCCTTGCTGCTCAGCTCCCAGTGCTCCCAGTTTGCCCACTTCCCCTTGCTGCTCAGCTCCCAGTTTGCCCAGTTTGCCCAGTTCCCCTTGCTGCTCAGCTCCCAGTACTCCCACTTTGCCCAGTTCCCCTTGCTGCTCAGCTCCCAGTTTGCCCAGTTTGCCCACTTCCCCTTGCTGCTCAGCTCCCAGTGCTCCCAGTTTGCCCACTTCCCCTTGCTGCTCAGCTCCCAGTGCTCCCAGTTTGCCCAGTTCCCCTTGCTGCTCAGCTCCCAGTACTCCCACTTTGCCCAGTTCCCCTTGCTGCTCAGCTCCCAGTGCTCCCAGTTTGCCCACTTCCCCTTGCTGCTCAGCTCCCAGTTTGCCCAGTTTGCCCACTTCCCCTTGCTGCTCAGCTCCCAGTGCTCCCAGTTTGCCCACTTCCCCTTGCTGCTCAGCTCCCAGTGCTCCCAGTTTGCCCACTTCCCCTTGCTGCTCAGCTCCCAGTTTGCCCAGTTTGCCCAGTTCCCCTTGCTGCTCAGCTCCCAGTGCTCCCAGTTTGCCCAGTTCCCCTTGCTGCTCAGCTCCCAGTGCTCCCAGTTTGCCCAGTTCCCCTTGCTGCTCAGCTCCCAGTACTCCCACTTTGCCCAGTTCCCCTTGCTGCTCAGCTCCCAGTACTCCCAGTTTGCCCAGTTCCCCTTGCTGCTCAGCTCCCAGTGCTCCCAGTTTGCCCACTTCCCCTTGCTGCTCAGCTCCCAGTTTGCCCAGTTTGCCCACTTCCCCTTGCTGCTCAGCTCCCAGTTTGCCCAGTTTGCCCACTTCCCCTTGCTGCTCAGCTCCCAGTGCTCCCAGTTTGCCCACTTCCCCTTGCTGCTCAGCTCCCAGTGCTCCCAGTTTGCCCAGTTCCCCTTGCTGCTCAGCTCCCAGTGCTCCCAGTTTGCCCAGTTCCCCTTCCTGCTCAGCTCCCAGTGCTCCCAGTTTGCCCACTTCCCCTTGCTGCTCAGCTCCCAGTGCTTCCACTTTGCCCAGTTCCCCTTGCTGCTCAGCTCCCAGTGCTCCCAGTTTGCCCAGTTCCCCTTGCTGCTCAGCTTCCAGTGCTCCCACTTTGCCCAGTTCCCCTTGCTGCTCAGCTCCCAGTGCTCCCAGTTTGCCCAGTTCCCCTTGCTGCTCAGCTCCCAGTGCTCCCAGTTTGCCCAGTTCCCCTTGCTGCTCAGCTCCCAGTTTGCCCAGTTTGCCCACTTCCCCTTGCTGCTCAGCTCCCAGTGCTCCCAGTTTGCCCAGTTCCCCTTCCTGCTCAGCTCCCAGTTTGCCCAGTTTGCCCACTTCCCCTTGCTGCTCAGCTCCCAGTGCTCCCACTTTGCCCAGTTCCCCTTGCTGCTCAGCTCCCAGTTTGCCCAGTTTGCCCAGTTCCCCTTGCTGCTCAGCTCCCAGTGCTCCCAGTTTGCCCACTTCCCCTTGCTGCTCAGCTCCCAGTTTGCCCAGTTTGCCCAGTTCCCCTTGCTGCTCAGCTCCCAGTTTGCCCAGTTTGCCCAGTTCCCCTTGCTGCTCAGCTCCCAGTGCTCCCAGTTTGCCCAGTTCCCCTTGCTGCTCAGCTCCCAGTGCTCCCAGTTTGCCCAGTTCCCCTTGCTGCTCAGCTCCCAGTGCTCCCAGTTTGCCCACTTCCCCTTGCTGCTCAGCTCCCAGTGCTCCCAGTTTGCCCAGTTCCCCTTGCTGCTCAGCTCCCAGTGCTCCCAGTTTGCCCACTTCCCCTTGCTGCTCAGCTCCCAGTTTGCCCAGATTGCCCAGTTCCCCTTGCTGCTCAGCTCCCAGTGCTCCCAGTTTGCCCAGTTCCCCTTGCTGCTCAGCTCCCAGTGCTCCCAGTTTGCCCAGTTCCCCTTGCTGCTCAGCTCCCAGTGCTCCCACTTTGCCCAGTTCCCCTTGCTGCTCAGCTCCCAGTTTGCCCAGTTTGCCCAGTTCCCCTTGCTGCTCAGCTCCCAGTTTGCCCAGTTTGCCCAGTTCCCCTCGCTGCTCAGCTCCCAGTGCTCCCAGTTTGCCCAGTTCCCCTTGCTGCTCAGCTCCCAGTGCTCCCAGTTTGCCCACTTCCCCTTGCTGCTCAGCTCCCAGTGCTCCCACTTTGCCCAGTTCCCCTTGCTGCTCAGCTCCCAGTGCTCCCAGTTTGCCCAGTTCCCTTGCTGCTCAGCTCCCAGTGCTCCCAGTTTGCCCAGTTCCCCTTGCTGCTCAGCTCCCAGTTTGCCCAGTTTGCCCAGTTCCCCTTGCTGCTCAGCTCCCAGTTTGCCCAGTTTGCCCAGTTCCCCTTGCTGCTCAGCTCCCAGTTTGCCCAGTTTGCCCAGTTCCCCTTGCTGCTCAGCTCCCAGTTTGCCCAGTTTGCCCAGTTCCCCTTGCTGCTCAGCTCCCAGTGCTCCCAGTTTGCCCACTTCCCCTTGCTGCTCAGCTCCCAGTTTGCCCAGTTTGCCCAGTTCACCTTGCTGCTCAGCTCCCAGTGCTCCCACTTTGCCCAGTTCCCCTTGCTGCTCAGCTCCCAGTGCTCCCAGTTTGCCCACTTCCCCTTGCTGCTCAGCTCCCAGTTTGCCCAGTTTGCCCAGTTCACCTTGCTGCTCAGCTCCCAGTTTGCCCAGTTTGCCCAGTTCCCCTTGCTGCTCAGCTCCCAGTGCTCCCAGTTTGCCCAGTTCCCCTTGCTGCTCAGCTCCCAGTTTGCCCAGTTTGCCCACTTCCCCTTGCTGCTCAGCTCCCAGTGCTCCCAGTTTGCCCACTTCCCCTTGCTGCTCAGCTCCCAGTTTGCCCAGTTTGCCCACTTCCCCTTGCTGCTCAGCTCCCAGTTTGCCCAGTTTGCCCAGTTCCCCTTGCTGCTCAGCTCCCTGTTTGCCCAGTTTGCCCAGTTCCCCTTGCTGCTCAGCTCCCAGTGCTCCCAGTTTGCCCAGTTCCCCTTGCTGCTCAGCTCCCAGTGCTCCCACTTTGCCCAGTTCCCCTTGCTGCTCAGCTCCCAGTGCTCCCAGTTTGCCCAGTTCCCCTTGCTGCTCAGCTCCCAGTGCTCCCAGTTTGCCCAGTTCCCCTTGCTGCTCAGCTCCCAGTGCTCCCACTTTGCCCACTTCCCCTTGCTGCTCAGCTCCCAGTGCTCCCAGTTTGCCCACTTCCCCTTGCTGCTCAGCTCCCAGTTTGCCCAGTTTGCCCAGTTCCCCTTGCTGCTCAGCTCCCAGTGCTCCCAGTTTGCCCAGTTCCCCTTGCTGCTCAGCTCCCAGTTTGCCCAGTTTGCCCAGTTCCCCTTGCTGCTCAGCTCCCAGTGCTCCCACTTTGCCCACTTCCCCTTGCTGCTCAGCTCCCAGTGCTCCCAGTTTGCCCAGTTCCCCTTGCTGCTCAGCTCCCAGTGCTCCCAGTTTGCCCACTTCCTCTTGCTGCTCAGCTCCCAGTGCTCCCACTTTGCCCAGTTCCCCTTGCTGCTCAGCTCCCAGTGCTCCCAGTTTGCCCAGTTCACCTTGCTGCTCAGCTCCCAGTGCTCCCAGTTTGCCCAGTTCCCCTTGCTGCTCAGCTCCCTGTTTGCCCAGTTTGCCCAGTTCCCCTTGCTGCTCAGCTCCCAGTGCTCCCAGTTTGCCCAGTTCCCCTTGCTGCTCAGCTCCCAGTGCTCCCAGTTTGCCCAGTTCCCCTTGCTGCTCAGCTCCCAGTGCTCCCAGTTTGCCCAGTTCCCCTTGCTGCTCAGCTCCCAGTGCTCCCACTTTGCCCAGTTCCCCTTGCTGCTCAGCTCCCAGTTTGCCCAGTTCCCCTTGCTGCTCAGCTCCCAGTGCTCCCAGTTTGCCCAGTTCACCTTGCTGCTCAGCTCCCAGTGCACCCACTTTGCCCAGTTCCCCTTGCTGCTCAGCTCCCAGTTTGCCCAGTTTGCCCAGTTCACCTTGCTGCTCAGCTCCCAGTGCTCCCACTTTGCCCAGTTCCCCTTGCTGCTCAGCTCCCAGTGCTCCCAGTTTGCCCAGTTCCCCTTGCTGCTCAGCTCCCAGTGCTCCCAGTTTGCCCACTTCCCCTTGCTGCTCAGCTCCCAGTGCTCCCAGTTTGCCCACTTCCCCTTGCTGCTCAGCTCCCAGTTTGCCCAGTTTGCCCAGTTCCCCTTGCTGCTCAGCTCCCAGTGCTCCCACTTTGCCCACTTCCCCTTGCTGCTCAGCTCCCAGTGCTCCCAGTTTGCCCAGTTCCCCTTGCTGCTCAGCTCCCAGTGCTCCCAGTTTGCCCACTTCCCCTTGCTGCTCAGCTCCCAGTTTGCCCAGTTTGCCCACTTCCCCTTGCTGCTCAGCTCCCAGTGCTCCCACTTTGCCCAGTTCCCCTTGCTGCTCAGCTCCCAGTGCTCCCAGTTTGCCCAGTTCACCTTGCTGCTCAGCTCCCAGTGCTCCCAGTTTGCCCAGTTCCCCTTGCTGCTCAGCTCCCTGTTTGCCCAGTTTGCCCAGTTCCCCTTGCTGCTCAGCTCCCAGTGCTCCCAGTTTGCCCAGTTCCCCTTGCTGCTCAGCTCCCAGTGCTCCCAGTTTGCCCAGTTCCCCTTGCTGCTCAGCTCCCAGTGCTCCCAGTTTGCCCAGTTCCCCTTGCTGCTCAGCTCCCAGTGCTCCCACTTTGCCCAGTTCCCCTTGCTGCTCAGCTCCCAGTTTGCCCAGTTCCCCTTGCTGCTCAGCTCCCAGTGCTCCCAGTTTGCCCAGTTCCCCTTGCTGCTCAGCTCCCAGTGCTCCCACTTTGCCCAGTTCCCCTTGCTGCTCAGCTCCCAGTGCTCCCAGTTTGCCCAGTTCCCCTTGCTGCTCAGCTCCCAGTTTGCCCAGTTTGCCCAGTTCACCTTGCTGCTCAGCTCCCAGTGCACCCTGGGCACGGTGACGAAGTGGAAGTGGTGCAGGTCTCTGCTGCAGCGCTCCGCGTTCTTGCCCTCCTGCTCGAAGTCCAGCTCCTGCGCCAGGCGGCACCGCAGCTCCTGAGCGGGGACACCAGGGGGACACAAAGGGACACAGTGGGGACAGGGTGGGGACACAAAGGGACATCGGTGTGGGGACAGAATGGGGACAGAATGGGGACACAATTGGACATCAGTTTGGAGACTGTGTGGGGACAGTGTGGGGACAGTGTGGGGACATTATAGGGACAGTGTGGGGACAGAGTGGGGACAGTGTGGGGACATTAGTGGGACAGTGTGGGGACATTATAGGGACAGTGTGGGGACAGTGTGGGGACATTAGTGGGACAGTGTGGGGACAGTGTGCGGACAGTGTGGGGACAGTGAGGGGACAGTGAGGGGACATCATAGGGACAGAGTGGGGACAGTGTGGGGACATTATAGGGACGGTATGGGGACATTGAGGGGACAGTGTAGGGACATTAGTGGGACATTAGTGGGATAGTGTGGGGACAGAGTGGGGACATTATGGGGACAGAGAGGGAACAGTATGGGGACAATGTGGGGACATTATAGGGACAGTGTGGGGACAGAGTGCGGACATTATGGGGACAGTATGGGGACAGAATGGGGACAATGTCTGGACATTACAGGGACAGTATGGGGACATTATAGGGACAGTGTGGGGACAGTGAGGGGGCATTATAGGGACAGTATAGGGACAGTATGGGGACACTGGAGGGACAGAGTGGGGACAGTGAGGGGACACAATGAGAACAGTGCGGGGACATTATAGGGACGGTATAGGGACTGTATGGGGACATTATAGGGACAGAATGGGGACACAATGGGACATCAGTGTAGGAACAGTGTGGGGACATTATGGGGACAGAATGGGGACATTATAGGGACAGTGTGGGGGACATTATAGGGACTGTTTGGGGACAGTGTGAGGACAGAATGGGGACAGTGAGGGGACATTATAGGGACAGTGTGGGGACAGAGTGGGGACATTAGTGGGACATTAGTGGGGACATTATAGGGACAGTTTGGGGACAGTGTGGGGACATTAGTGGGACAGTGTGGGGACAGAGTGGGGACAGAGTGGGGACATTATAGGGACAGTATAGGGACTGCATGGGAACAGTATGGGGACAATGTGGGGACATTATAGGGACAGTGTGGGGACAGAATGGGGACAGGGTGGGGACATTATAGGGACAGTGTGGGGACAGAGTGGGGACATTATGGGGACAGTATGGGGACAGAATGGGGACAATGTCTGGACATTACAGGGACAGTATGGGGACATTATAGGGACAGTGTGGGGACAGTGTGGGGATAATATAGGGACAGAATGGGGACAAAGTGGGGACATTGGAGGGACAGAGTGGGGACATTGGAGGGACAGGATAGGGACAGTGTGGGGATAGAATGGGGACAGTATGGGGACATTAGAGGGACAGTATGGGGACAGTGTGGGGACATTAGTGGGACAGAGTGGGGACATTATAGGGACAGTGTGGGGACAGGATGGGGACAGTGTGGGGACATTATAGGGACAGTGTGGGGACAGAATGGGGACATTATAGGGACACTGTTGGGACAGTATGGGGACAGAATGGGGATATTATAGGGACATTGTAGGGACAGTATGGGGACAGTTAGGGGACATTATAAGGACAGAATGGGGACAGTGTGGGGACATTATAGGGACAGAGTGGGGACAGTGTGGGGATATTATAGGGACAGAATGGGGACAGTAGGGGGACATTATAGGGACAGTGTGGGGATATTAGTGGGACATTAGTGGGACAGTGTGTGGGACATTATAGGGACAGTATAGGGACTGTATGGGGACATTATAGGGACACTACGGGGACATCAGTGTTGGGACAGAATGGGGACAGTGCGGGGACATTATAGGGACAGTATGGGGACATCATTATAGGAACAGTATTAGGTGATGTTACAGGTGACAGAGGGGTGACACAGGTGGGGTGACATGGGGGGGTGACAGGGGGGTGACACAGGGGAGTGACACAGGGGGGTGACACAGGGGAGTGACACAGGGGGGTGACATGTGGGGGGGGTGACATGGGGGGGGTGACACGGGGGGAGTGAAATGGGGGGGTTCTGAGGGGGGGGGTGACACAGTGGGGTTCCAGGGGGGGTGACACAGGGTGACACAGGGAGGTGACACGGGGGGGGTGACAGGGTGGGGTGACACAGGGGGGGTGACACAGGGTGACATGAGGAGGTGACACGGGGGGGGTGACACAGGGGGGGTGACATGAGGAGGTGACACGGGGGGGGTGACAGGGTGGGGTGACATGGGGTGGGGTGACACAGGGGGAGTGACACGGGGGGGGGGCGGTTACAGGGTGATTCGGGGAGGTGACACGGGGTAGGGGGGGTGACACAGGGTGACACGAGGAGGTGACACGGGGGGGGTGACAGGATGGGGAGACACGGGGGGGGTGACACAGGGAGAGTGATATGGGGGAGTTCTGAGGGGGGGGTGACACAGGGGGGGGTGACAGGGTGGGGTGACACGGGGGGGGGTGACACAGGGGGAGTGATATGGGGGGGTTCTGAGGGGGGGTGACACAGTGGGGGTGACACAGTGGGGTTCCGGGGGGGGACACGGGGGGAGGGGGTGACACAGGGTGACATGGGGAGGTGACACGGGGGGGGGTAACAGGGTGGGGTGACACGGGGGGGGGGGTGACACGGGGGGGGAGGTGACACAGGGTGACTCGGGGAGGCGACACGGGGAAGGGGGTGGTGACACAGGGTGACACAGGGAGGTGACATGGGGGGGTGACCACAGGGGGGGTGACACGGGGGAGTGACCACAGCGGGAGTGAAATGGGGGGGGTTCTGGGGGGGGGTGTGACACAGGGTGACATGGGGAGGTGACACAGGAGGGGGTGACAGGGTGAGGTGACACAGGGGGGGGTGACACAGGGGGAGTGAAATGGGGGGACTCTGGGGGGGGGTGTGACACAGGGAGGGTGACAGGGTGGGGGTTCCAGGGGGGGTGACCACGGGGGGGTGACAAGGAAGGTGACATGGGGAGGTGACACCCGGGGGGGAGAGTGATCCGGGGGGGGGTTGGTGACACAAGGGGAGTGATATGGGGGGGGTTCTGGGGGGGGGGGGGGTGACACAGGGGGGGTGACACAGAGTGACACGAGGAGGGTGACATGGGGGGGGGTCCCCACCTGCAGCACCCAGCTGAAGCCGAAGTTGGGGTGCATGAACTCCACGATGCGCAGCAGCAGATCCAAGCGTCCACATGTCCCCCCCCCGCAAAGCGGTCCCCGAAGGTCCTTGTACTGCACCTGGGGACACCGCTGTCACCTCCCGGGTCACCTCCCCCCCGGTGTCACCCCCCCCTCAGGTGTCACCTCCCCCCCCGCAGTAATCACCCCCCGCTTGGGTGTCAACCTCCCCCCCCTCAGTGTCACCTCCCCCCCAGGTGTCACCCCCCCTCCTCAGTGTCACCTCCCCCCCCCGGGTGTCACCTCCCCCCCAGTGTCACCTCCCCCCCAGGTGTCACCCCCCCTTTGATGTCACCTCCCCCCCTCAGTGTCACCTCCCCCCCCGGTGTCACCCTTCTTCGGGTGTCCCCCCCCCCCCGGTGTCCCCAAATCCCCCGCAAAGCGGTCCCGAAGGTCCCTGTACTGCACCTGGGGACACCGACTGTCACCTCCCGGGTCACCTCCCCCCCGGTGTCACCCCCTCCTTGGTGTCACCCCCCCTGTACAGTGTCACCTCCCCCCCAGTGTCAGTCCCCCCCCAGTGTCACCTCACCCCTCACTGTCACCCCCCCTCAGTGTCCCCTCCCCCCCAGTGTCACCCCCCCCCTCAGTGTCAACCCCCCCTCAGTGTCACCATCCCTCAGTGGTCCCCTCCCCCCCGGTGTCCCCACGTTCCCCACAGAGAGGTCCCCAGGTCCCTGTACTGCACCTGGGGACACCGCTGTCACTTCCCATGTCACCTTCCCCCCCAGTGTCACCTCCCCCCCTCATTGTCACCCCCACCCTCAGTGTCACCCCCCCCCCCCCCCGGTGTCCCCCCCCCCTCATTGTCACCTCCCCCCTCAGTGTCACCTCCCCCTCAGTGTCACCTCCCCCCCGGTGTCACCCCCCCCCCCCTCATTGTCACCCCCCCTCGGTGTCACCCACCCTCAGTGTCCCCAGGTCCCCCAATGTCCCCAAGTCCCCCCATATCCCCTCGATGTCCCCCATTCCCCCCCATGTCCCCATATCCCCCCCATATCCCCCCATATCCCCCTCATGTCCCCATGTCCCCCAATGTCCCCATGTCCCCAGATCCCCCCACTGTCCCCATGTCCCCCCATGTCCCCATGTCCCCCAATGTCCCCCGTGTCCCCATGTCCCCATATCCCCCCATGTCCCCATGTCCCCCCATGTCCCCATGTCCCCCCACTGTCCTCATGTCCCCCCATGTCCCCATGTCCCCTTATGTCCCCATGTCCCCTGCTGCCCTGGTGTCCCCCCCATGTCCCCATGTGCCCCCAATGTCCCCATGTCCCCATATTCCCCCATGTCCCCATGTCCCCCCATGTCCCCATGTCCCCATATCCCCCCGTGTCCCCCCCCATATCTCCCCATGTCTCCATGTCCCCCCCATGTCCCAATGTCCCCATATCCCCTCAATGTCCCCATGTCCCCCCATGTCCCCATGTCCCCATATCCCCTCAATGTCCCCATGTCCCCCCGTGTCCCCATGTCCCCCCGTGTCCCCCCATGTCCCCCTATGTCCCCCCCGTGTCCCCATGTCCCCTGCTGTCCTGGTGTCCCCCCATGTCCCCATATCCCCTCAATGTCCCCATGTCCCCCCATGTCCCCCCAATATCCCCCCATATCCCCTTGATGTCCCCATGTCCCCATGTCCCCCCATGTCCCCATGTCCCCATGTCCCCATATTCCCCCATGTCCCCCATGTCCCCCAATGTCCCCATGTCCCCCCATATCCTCTCGATGTCTCCATGTCTCCCCATGTCCCAATGTCCCCATATCCCCTCAACGTCCCCATGTCCCCCCATGTCCCCATATTCCCCCCATGTCCCCATGTCCCCCAATGTCCCCATGTCCCCCCATATCCTCTCGATGTCCCCATGTCCCCCCATGTCCCCGATGTCCCCCCGTGTCCCCCCATGTCCCCCTATGTCCCCCCGTGTCCCCATGTCCCCTGCTGTCCTGGTGTCCCCCCATGTCCCCATATCCCCTCAATGTCCCCATGTCCCCCCATATCTCCATGTCCCCATATCCCCTCAATGTCCCCATGTCCCCATGTCCCCCCATGTCCCCCCATATCCCCTTGATGTCCCCATGTCCCCATGTCCCCCCATGTCCCCATGTCCCCCAATGTCCCCATATCCCCCCATATCCTCTCGATGTCTCCATGTCCCCCCATGTCCCAATGTCCCCATATCCCCTCAATGTCCCCATGTCCCCCCATGTCCCCATGTCCCCATATTCCCCCATGTCCCCATGGCCCCCAATGTCCCCATGTCCCCCCATATCCTCTCGATGTCCCCATGTCCCCCCATGTCCCCATATCCCCCCGTGTCCCCCCATGTCCCCCCCAATGTCCCCATGTCCCCATGTCCCCCCATGTCCCCCTATGCCCCACCATGTCCCCATATCCCCCATGTCCCCCAATGTCTCCATGTCCCCCCATGTCCCTATGTCCCCCAATGTCCCCATGTCCCCCCATGTCCCCCCTATGTCCCATCATGTCCCCGTGTCCCCGTGTCACACCTTGACGGCGACGGGTGTCCCGTCGTGCATGGTGGCGCGGTGCACCTGAGCCAGGCTGGCGGCCGCCAGCGGTTCGTAGTCAAAGTCGCGGAACAGCGCCGACGCCGTCACGTGGAAATCCTCCAGGAACAGCTCGTCCACCTGCACCCGCACCACGGGGACACAGGGACAGCGTGGGGACAGCGCGGGGACATTAGTGAGACAGTGAGGGGACAGAGTGGGAACAGAGGGAGGACAGCGTGGAGACATTATAGGGACAGTGTGGGGACAGAGTAGGGACAGAGTGGGGACATTATAGGGACAGAGTGGGGACATTATAGGGACAGAGTGGGGACAGAATGGGGACAGAATGGGGACAGTGTGAGGACAGTGAGGGGACAGCATGGGGACAGGGTGGGGACATTAGTGGGATAGTGTGGGGACAGAGTAGGGACAGAATGGGGACAGAGTAGGGACAGAGTGGGGATAGAATGGGGACAGTGTGGGGACAGTGAGGGGACATTATGGGGACAGTATGGGGACATTATAGGGACAGAATGGGGACAGCGTGGGGACATTATAGGGACAGTGTGGGGACAGAATGGGGACAGTGTGGGGACAGCGTGGGGACAGAGTGGGGACAGTGAGGGGACATTATAGGGACAGTGTGGGGACAGAGTGGGGATAGCGTGGGGACAGAGGGGGGACAGCGTGGGGACAGAACGGGGACAGAGTGGGGACAGAAGTGGGACAGTAAGGGGACAGCGTGGGGACAGCGTGGGGACACAGTGGGGACAGAAGGGGGACAGAGTGGGGACATTAAGGGGACAGTGTGGGGACAGAGTGGGGACAGTGTGGGGACAGTGAGGACACAGTGTGGGGACAGCATGGGGACAGCGTGGGGACAGCGTGGGGACATTAGAGGGACAGTATGGGGACATTATAGGGACAGAATGGGGACAGTGTGGGGGACAGAATGGGTACAGTGTGGGGACAGCATGGGGATAGTGTGGGGACATTATAGGGACAGAGTGGGGACAGTGTGGGGACAGAGTGGGGACATTATAGGGACAGTATGGGGACAGAGTGGGGATAGCATGGGGACAGAGGGGGGACAGAATGGGGACAGAATGGGGACATTATAGGGACAGTGTGGGGACAGAATGGGGACAGAGGGGGAACAACGTGGGGACAGAGTGGAGACATTATAGGGACAGAGTGGGGACAGAGTAGGGACAGAATGGGACAGCATGTGGACAGTGTGAGGACAGAGGGGGGACAGCGTGGGGACAGAGTGGGGACAGAGTGGGGACAGTGTGGGGACATTATAGGGACAGAGTGGGGACAGGAATGGGGACAGGGCGGGACAGGAAGCGAGGGGAGATGCCCACCCCCATCCCCTCCCCCATCCCCCCGTGTCCCCCCCCATCCCCTGTTACCCCCCCCTTCTGTCCCCCCCATTCCCCCTGTCCCCTGTCACCCCCCTCCAGTCCCCCCCATCCCTCCCCTCCCCCCCCATCCCTCCCTGTCCCATGTCCCCTCCCCCCCGTTCCCTGTCCCCCCCCCATCTGTCCCCCCCATCCCCCCCCCCAGCCCTCCCTGTCCCATGTCCCCTCCCCCCCCGTTCCCTGTCCCCCCCCATCTGTCCCCCCCATCCGTCCCATCCCCCCCTCCCCCCCCCCCGTCACCCCCATCCCCCGCACCATGTCCCCGGGCTGCGTCAGGGTGCAGTCCCCCCCATCCCCCCCTCCCCCCCCCCATCCCTCCCTGCCCCATGTCCCCTCCCCCCCCGTCCCCCCCTCTCCCCCCATCCCTCCCTGTCCCATGTCCCCTCTCCCCCCGTCCCCTGTCCCCCGCATCTTTCCCCCCCATCCCCCCCTCCCCCCCCCCCCCCCACTCACCATGTCCCCGGGCTGCGTCAGGATGCAGTCCCCCCCATCCCCCCCATCCTCCCATCCCCCCATCCCACCCCCCAGTCCCATGTCCCCCCCCCCTTCCCCTGTCCCCACACCCCCCATCCCTCCCTGTCCCCGCCCTTCTGTCCCCCCCATCCCCCCCTCCCCCCCCCATCCCTCCCTGCCCCATGTCCCCTCCCCCCCACATCCCTCCCTGTCCCATGTCCCCTCCCCCCCCCCCGTCCCCTGTCACCCCCCTTCTGTCCCCCCATCCCCCCCTCCCCCCCCCATCCCTCCCTGTCCCATGTCCCCTCCCCCCCATCCCCTGTCCCCCCCCATCTTCCCCCCCCATCCCCCCCTCCCCCCCATCCCTCCCTGTCCATGTCCCCTCCCCCCACGTCCCCTGTCTCCCCCCATCTTTCCCCCCCATCCCCCCCCTCCCCCCCCATCCCTCCCTGTCCCATGTCCCCTCCCCCCCCGTCCCCTGTCCCCCCCCATCTGTCCCCCCCATCCCCCCCCTCCCCCCCCATCCCTCCCTGTCCCATGTCCCCTCCCCCCACGTCCCCCCCATCCCCCCCCTTCTGTCCCCCCCCATCCCCCCCTCCCCCCCCATCCCTCCCTGTCCCATGTCCCCTCCCCCCACGTCCCCTGTCTCCCCCCATCTGTCCCCCCATCCCCCCCCTCCCCCCCCATCCCTCCCTGTCCCATGTCCCCTCCCCCCCCGTCCCCCCCACCCCCTCCTCCCCCCCCCCCCCGCACCATGTCCCCGGGCTGCGTCAGGATGCAGTCCCCCCATCACCCCCCATCCCCCCCATCCTCCCATCCCCCCCATCCCACCCCCCCCGTTCCATGTCCCCCCCCCTTCCCCTGTCCCCTCCCCCCCCGTCCCCTGTCCCCCCCCTTCTGTCCCCCCCATCCCCCCCCTCCCCCCCCATCCCTCCCTGTCCCATGTCCCCTCCCCCCTCGTCACCCCCCTCCCTCCCCCCCCCTCCATCCCCCGCACCATGTCCCCGGGCTGCCTCAGGGCCCTGTCCCATGTCCCCTCCCCCCCATCCCCTGTCCCCCCCCATCTGTCCCCCCCATCCCCCCCCTCCCCCCCCATCCCTCCCTGCCCCATGTCCCCTCCCCCCCCCATCTCCCCCATCCCCCCCCTCCCCCCCCCCGCACCATGTCCCCGGACTGCGTCAGGGTGCAGTCCCTCCCATCCCCCCCCCCCATCCCCCCCTCCCCCCCATCCCTCCCTGCCCCATGTCCCCTCCCCCCCCCGTCACCCCCCTCCCCCTCCCCCCCCCATCCCCCCCTCTCCCCTCCCCCCTCACCATGTCCCCGGGCTGCGTCAGGGCGCAGTCCTCGAGGCGGCTGAGGATCCGTGGGTACTGCGGGGGGAGGACGTGGCCGAGGGCGCAGAGCCCCTGGCCCAGCTTCACGTACACCCCCCCGCAGCTCAGCGCGCCCCGCAGCAGCCGCTCCGCGCCGCGCTCGTGGCACCCGCGACATCGCCGCCTCGAAACGCGCGCTGCCCTGCAGCAAACGGGGCACCGGCTGAACCAGGGAGACCCAGAGGGACCCAGAGGGACTCACTGAGACACAGAGGGACCCGTAGGGACCCATGGGGACCCACTGAGACCCATAGAGACCCATAGAGCCCCATACAGACCCATAGAACACATATAGTCCCATAGAGACTCATAGAGCCCATAGAGACCCATAGAGCCCCATAGAGACCCATAGAGACCCATAGAACACATTAAGTCCCATACAGACCCATAGAGCCCCATAGAGACCCATAGGCACCCACTGAGACCCAGAGGGACACGTAGGGACCCATGGGGACCCATAGAGACCCATAGAGACCCATAGAGACCCATAGGGACCCACTGAGACACAGAGGGACCCATAGGGACCCATGGGGACCCATAGAGCCCCATAGAGACCCATAGGGACCCACTGAGACACAGAGGGACCCATAGGGACCCATGGGGACCCATAGAGCCCCATAGAGACCCATAGGGACCCACTGAGACCCAGAGGGACCCACTGAGACCCAGAGGGACCCGTAGGGACCCATGGGGATCCACTGAGACCCATAGAGACCCATAGGGACACACTGAGACCCAGAGGGACCCGTAGGGACCCATGGGGAACCATAGGGACACATGGGGACCCATAGAGACCCATAGAATCCCATAGAGACCCATAGAGCCCCATAGAGACCCATAGAATCCCATAGAGACCCATAGAGACCCATAGAGACCCATAGAGCCCATGGAAACCCATGGAGACCCATAGAGCCCATAGAGCCCACAGAGCTCCATAGAGACCCATAGAATACATTAAGTCCCATAGACCCCCCACAGAGACCCATAGAATACATTAAGTCCCAGAGAGCCCCATAGAGACCCATAGAGCCCACGGAGACCCATAGAGACCCATAGAGCCCCACTGAGCCCCAGTGAGCCCATAGAGCCCCACAGAGACCCATAGAGCCCATAGAGACCCACTGAGCCCATAGAGCACCATAGAGCCCATAGAGACCCATAGAGTCCCATAGAGTCCATAGAGGCCCATAGAGCCCCATAGAGCCCATAGAGCCCCATAGAGCCCATAGAGCCCCATAGAGACCCATAGAACACATATAGTCCCATAGAGCCCCATAGAGCCCATAGAGACCCATAGAGCCCATGGAGACCCATAGAGCCCATGGAGAGCCATAGAGCCCCAGGGAGCACCATAGAGGCCATGGAGACCCACGGAGACCCATAGAGCCCCATAGAGACCCATAGAATCCCATAGAGTCCCATAGAGACCCATAGAACACATACAGTCCCATAGAGACCCATAGAGCCCAATAGAATACATACAGTCCCATAGAGGTCCATAGAGACCCATAGAGCCCATAGAGCCCATAGAGCCCATAGAGACCCATAGAGCCCATAGAGGCCCACAGAGCCCCATAGAGACCCATAGAATCCCATAGAGACCCAGAGAGACCAATAGGGACCCACTGAGACCCAGAGGGACCCGTAGGGACCCATGGGGACCCATAGAGACCCATAGAGTCCCATAGAGACCCAGAGAGACCCATAGGGACCCACTGAGACACAGAGGGACCCGTAGGGACCCATGGGGACCCATAGAGACCCATAGAGTCCCATAGAGTCCCATAGAGACCCATAGAGCCCCATAGAGACCCAGAGAGACCCAGAGGGACCCACTGAGACACAGAGAGACCCGTAGTAGGGACCATGGGGACCCATAGAGACCTATAGAGTCCCATAGAGACCCATAGAATCCCATAGAGACCCACTGAGACCCATAGTGTCCCATAGAGACCCACGGGGACCCATAGGGACCCGTAGGGACCCATGGGGACCCATAGAGACCCATAGAGTCCCATAGAGACTCATAGAAACCCATAGAGTCCCATAGAGACCCAGAGAGACCCACTGAGACACAGAGGGACCTGTAGGGAACCATGGGGACCCATAGAGATCCATAGAGTCCCATAGAGACCCATAGAGACCCAGAGGGACCTGTAGGGACCCATGGGGACCCATAGAGACCCATAGAGTCCCATAGAGACCCATAGAACACATTAAGTCCCATAGAGACCCATAGAGCCCATGGAGACCCATGGAGACCCATAGAGCACCATAGAGCCCCATAGAGTCCATAGAGACCCATAGAGCCCCATAGAGCACCATAGAGCCCCATAGAGTCCCATAGAGACCTATAGAATACATTAAGTCCCATAGAGACCCATAGAGCCCATGGAGACCCATAGATACCCATAGAGACCCATAGAGCCCACAGAGCCCCATAGAGACCTATAGAACACATAAAGTCCCATAGAACTCCATAGAGACCCATAGAATACATAAAGTCCCATAGACGCCCACAGAGACCCATAGAATACATTAAGTCCCATAGAGCCCCATAGAGACCCATAGAACACATATAGTCCCATAGAGACCCATAGAGCCCATAGAGACCCATATTGCCCATGGAGACCCATAGAGCCCATGGAGAGCCATAGAGCCCCATGCAGCACCATAGAGGCCATGGAGACCCACGGAGACCCATAGAGACCCATAGAGACCCACAGAATCCCATAGAGTCCCATAGAGACCCATAGAATACATACAGTCCCATAGAGACCCATAGAGCCCGTAGAGGCACACAGAGCCCCATAGAGACCCACAGAATCCCATAGAGACCCATAGAGACCCACGGGGACCCATAGGGACCCACTGAGACCCAGAGGGACCCGTAGGGACCCATGGGGACCCATAGAGACCCATAGAGACCCATAGAATCCCATAGAGACCCATAGAGACCCATAGAGACCCATAGAGACCCATAGAACACATTAAGTTCCATAGACCCCCACAGAGACCCATAGAATACATTAAGTCCCATAGAGCCCCATAGAGACCCATAGAACACATATAGTCCCATAGAGACCCATAGAGCCCATAGAGACCCATATTGCCCATGGAGACCCATAGAGCCCATGGAGAGCCATAGAGCCCCATGCAGCACCATAGAGGCCATGGAGACCCACGGAGACCCATAGAGACCCATAGAGACCCACAGAATCCCATAGAGTCCCATAGAGACCCATAGAATACATACAGTCCCATAGAGACCCATAGAGCCCGTAGAGGCACACAGAGCCCCATAGAGACCCACAGAATCCCATAGAGACCCATAGAGACCCACGGGGACCCATAGGGACCCACTGAGACCCAGAGGGACCCGTAGGGACCCATGGGGACCCATAGAGACCCATAGAGACCCATAGAATCCCATAGAGACCCATAGAGACCCATAGAGACCCATAGAGACCCATAGAACACATTAAGTTCCATAGACCCCCACAGAGACCCATAGAATACATTAAGTCCCAGAGAGCCCCATAGAGCCCCATAGAGCCCCATAGAGACCCATAGAGACCCATAGGGACCCACTGAGACCCAGAGGGACCCGTAGGGACCCACGGGGACCCATAGAGACCCATAGAGACCCATAGGGACCCACTGAGACCCAGAGGGACCCATAGGGACCCATGGGGACCCATAGAGACCCATAGAGTCCCATAGAGACCCATAGAATCCCATAGAGACCCATAGAGACCCATAGAGACCCATAGAACACATTAAGTCCCATAGAGACCCATAGAGACCCATAGGGACCCACTGAGACCCAGAGGGACCCGTAGGGACCCATGGGGACCCATAGAGACCCATAGAGTCCCATAGAGACCCATAGAGACCCATAGAGACCCATAGAACACATTAAGTCCCATAGAGACCCATAGAGACCCATAGAGACCCATAGAGACCCATAGGGACCCACTGAGACCCAGAGGGACCCGTAGGGACCCATGGGGACCCATAGAGACCCATAGAGTCCCATAGAGACCCAGAGAGCCCATGGAGACCCATAGGGACCCACTGAGACCCAGAGGGACCCATAGGGACCCATGGGGACCCATAGAGACCCATAGAGTCCCATAGAGACCCATAGAACACATTAAGTCCCATAGAGACCCATAGAGCCCATGGAGACCCATGGAGACCCCATAGAGCTCCACAGAGGACCCATAGAGTCCCATAGAGCACCATAGAGCCCCATAGAGTCCATAGAGACCCATAGAGCCCCATAGAGCACCATAGAGCCCCATAGAGTCCCATAGAGACCTATAGAATACATTAAGTCCCATAGAGACCCATAGAGCCCATGGAGACCCATAGATACCCATAGAGACCCATAGAGCCCACAGAGCCCCATAGAGACCTATAGAACACATAAAGTCCCATAGAGCTCCATAGAGACCCATAGAATACATAAAGTCCCATAGAGCCCCATAGAGCACCATAGAGGCCCATAGAGACCCATAGAGCTCCACAGAGACTCATAGAGCCCCATAGAGACCCATAGGGACCCACTGAGACCCAGAGGGACCCGTAGGTACCCATGGGGATCCATAGAGACCCATAGAGACCCATAGGGACCCACGGGGACCCATAGGGACCCGTAGGGACCCATGGGGAACCATAGGGACACATGGGGACCCATAGAGACCCATAGAGTCCCATAGAGACCCATAGAGACCCATAGAGACCCATAGAGTCCCATAGAGACCCATAGAGACCCATAGAGACCCATAGAATCCCATACAGACCCATAGAACACATTAAGTCCCACAGAGCCCCATAGAGCACCATAGAGCCCAATTGAGCCCACAGAGCCCCACAGAGACCCATAGAACACATAGAGACCCATAGAGCCCCATAGAGACCCATAGAACACATACAGTCCCATAGAGACCCATAGAGCCCAATAGAATACATACAGTCCCATAGAGGTCCATAGAGACCCATAGAGCCCATAGAGACCCATGGAGACCCATAGAGCCCGTAGAGGCCCACAGAGCCCCATAGAGACCCATAGAATCCCATAGAGACCCATAGAGACCCATAGAGACCCATAGAGACCCATAGGGACCCATAGAGACCCATAGGAACCCACGGGGACCCATAGGGACCCACTGAGACCCAGAGAGACCCATAGGGACCCACTGAGACCCAGAGAGTCCCATAGAGACCCATAGAGACCCATAGAGTCCCATAGAGACCCATAGAGTCCCATAGAGACCCATAGAACACATTAAGTCCCATAAGAGACCCATAGAGACCCATAGAGCCCCATAGAGACCCATAGAGACCCATAGAGACCCATAGAGTCCCATAGAGACCCATAGAACACATTAAGTCCCATAGAGACCCATAGAGCCCATGGAGACCCATCGGGACCCACTGAGACCCAGAGGGACCCACTGAGACCCAGAGGGACCCGTATGGACCCATGGGGACCCATAGAGACCCATAGAGACCCATAGGGACCCACGGGACCCATAGGGACCCGTAGGGACCCATGGGGAACCATAGGGACACATGGGGACCCATAGAGACCCATAGAGTCCCATAGAGACCCATAGAACACATTAAGTCCCACAGAGCCCCATAGAGCACCATAGAGCCCAATTGAGCCCACAGAGACCCATAGAACACATAGAGACCCATAGAGCCCCATAGAGACCCATAGAACACATACAGTCCCATAGAGACCCATAGAGACCTATAGAATACATTAAGTCCCATAGAGATCCATAGAGACCCATAGAGCCCATAGAGATCCATAGTGCCCATAGAGACCCATAGAGCCCACGGAGACCCATGGAGACCCATAGAGCCCATAGAGGCCCACGGAGCCCCATAGAGACCCATAGAATCCCATAGAGACCCACAGAGTCCCACAGAGACCCATAGAATCCCATAGAGACCCATAGAGCCCCATAGAGATCCATAGAGACCCATAGAGCCCCACAGAGATCCATTGAGACCCATAGAGCCCCACAGAGACCCATAGAGCCCCATAGAGCCCCATAGAGCCCCATAGAGCCCATAGAGACTCACAGAGACCCATAGAGACCCATAGCGCCCCATAGAGACCCAGAGAGACTCATAGAGTACCATAGAAACCCATAGAGACCCATAGAGACCCATAGAGCCCCCTGGAGTCCTGCAGAGACCCATAGAGACCTATAGAGACCCATAGGGTCCCATGGAGCTCCCCTGAGTCCCATTGAGACCCACAGAGCCCCATAGGGACCCATGGAGACCCATAGAGACCCAGAGAGACTCATAGAGTACCATAGAGACCCATAGAGACCCATAGGGACCCATAGAGCTCCACTGAGTCCCATTGAGACCCACAGAGACCCATAGAGCCCCACAGAGACCCATGGAGCCCCACAGAGACCCATGGAGCCCCATAGAGCCCCACAGAGACCCATAGAGCCCCATAGAGCCCCATAGAGCCCCACAGAGACCCATAGAGACCCATAGGGACCCATGGAGCTCCCCTGAATCCCATTGAGACCCATAGAGCCCCACAGAGACCCATAGAGACCCAGAGAGCCCCACAGAGACCCATAGAGACCCATAGAGCCACATAGAGCCCCATAGGGACACATAGAGCCCCATAGAGCCCCACAGAGACCCATAGAGACCCATAGGGCCCCATAGGGCCCCATAGAGCCCCATAGAGCCCCATAGAGCCCCACAGAGACCCATAGAGACCCATAGAGCCCCATAGAGACCCACAGAGACTCATAGAGCCCCACAGAGCCCCACAGAGCCCCATAGAGACCCATAGAGCCCCATAGAGCCCCACAGAGACCCATAGAGCCCCATAGAGACCCATAGAGCCCCATAGAGCCCCACAGAGACCCATAGAGACCCATAGAGACCCATAGAGCCCCACAGAGACCCATAGAGCCCCATAGAGCCCCATAGAGATTCATAGAGCCCCATACAGCCCTATAGGGACCCATGGAGCTCCCCTGAGTCCCACTGAGACCCATAGAGACCCATAGAGACCCATAGGGACCCATGGAGCACCATAGAGACCCATAGAGCCACATAGAGACCCATAGAGCCCCATAGAGACCCAATCCCAATCCTCCCCCAATCCCAATCCCAATCCCAATCCCAGTCCCAAATCCCACCCCAATCCCACCCCAACCCCAATCCCAATCCCAACCCCACTCCCCCCCGCCCCCAATCCCGAGGTGCCCCCCCCCTCCCCCCACGCGTGCCCACCTCGTGCACGCCCCACAGCTCCACGTGCTCCGTCCACCAATAGTCCACGGAGATCCCCACTCCCACGGCCAGACATCTGTGTGGGGCAGCCCCATAACCACCGCCCCACAACCCCACAGCCCCATAACCACTGCCCCATAACCCACAACCTCAGCCCCATAACCCATAACCCCACAACCACAGCCCCATAACCCCACAAGCCCCATAACCACTGCCCCATAACCCCACAGCCCCATAACCACAGCCCCATAACCCACAACCTCAGCCCCATAACCCATAACCCCACAACCACAGCCCCATAACCACAGCCCCATAACCACAGCCCCATAACCTACAACCTCAGCCCCATAACCCGTAACCCCACAACCACAGCCCCATAACCCATAACCTCAGCCCCATAACCCCACAGCCCCATAACCCACAGCCACAGCCCCATAACCCATAACCCCATAACCACAGCCCCATAACCCCACAGCCCCATAACCCTACTGCCCCATAACTCCACAGCCCCATAACCCCACTGCCCCATAACCACACTGCCCCATAACTCCACAGCCCCATAACCCCACAGTCCCATAACCCCACTGCCCCATAACCCATAACCACAGCCCCATAACCACTGCCCCATAACCCATAACCACAGCCCCATAACCCCACAGACCCACAGCCCCATAACCCCACAGCCCATAACCCATAATCCCACAACCACAGCCCCATAACCCATAACCACAGCCCCATAACCACTGCACCATAACCCATAACCCCATAACCACAGCCCCATAACCCCACAGCCCCATAACTCCACAGCCCATAACCAATAACCCCATAACCCCACTGCCCCATAACCCCACAGCCCCATAACCCCACAGTCCCATAACCCATAACCCTACAACCACAGCCCCATAACCCATAACCCCATAACCACAGCCCCATAACCGCTGCCCCCATAACCCCCCCCAGAACCCAGTGACCCCACCCCCACCCCTGTGCCCCCTGACCCCAGTCACATGACCTCCGACCCCTCCCCCGTGCTCTCTGACCCCAAACCTGTGACCTCTGACCCCCCATGACCTCTGCCCCTCTGACCCGTGACCCCACCCCTCCCCCATGACCTCTGACCCCTCCCCCATGACCTCTGAACCCTCCCCTGTGCCCTCTGACCCCAGTCACATGACCCCACCCCCACACCTGTGCCCTCTGACCCCAGTCACATGACCTCCAACCCCTCCCCCATGACCTCTGACCCCTCCCCCCCGTGCCCTCCGCCCCCTCCCCTGTGACCTCTGACCTTCCCCCACGACCTCTGAACCCTCCCCCGTGCCCTCTGACCCCTCCCGCATGACCTCCGACCCCTCCCCCATGACCCCTGACCCCTTCCCCGTGACCCCACCCCCCACCCCTGTGCCCTCTGACCCCGGTCACATGACCTCCAACCCCCACCCCCGTGACCTCTGACACCAGTCATATGACCTCCAACCCCTCCCCTGTGATCTCTGACCCCCATGACTTCTGACCCCCTCCCCATAACCTCCGACCCCTCTGACCTCGAACCTGTGACCTGTGACCCCTCCCCCATGACCTCCGACCCCCATGACCTCCAATCCCTCCCCACGACCTCTGACCCCAGTCACATGACCTCTGACCCCACCCCTGTGCCCTCCGACCCCCTCCCCATGACCTCTGACCCCTCCCCATGACCTCTGACCCCCATGACATCCGACCCCCCCGTGCCCTCTGACCCACCTCTGACCCCATGACCTCTGACCCCCTTGACCTCTGAAAGCAACCCTGTGCCCTCTGACCCCCATGACCTCCGACCCCTCCCCCGTGCCCTCCAACCCCAAACCTATGACCTCTGATCCCATGACCTCTGACCCCTCCCCCATGACTCCTGACTCCTCCCCCATGACCTCTGACCCCTCCCTGTGACCTCGGACCCCCCCGTGACCTCTGACCCCCTTGACCTCTCACCCCACCCCCGTGACCTCTGACCCCCATGACCTCCTGCCCTTCCATGACCTCCGATCCCTCCCCATGATCTCTGACCCCTCCCCCGTGCACTCTGACCTCTGACCCATGACCTCTGACCCATCCCCCATGACCTCTGACCCCCATGACCTCTGACCCCCTTGACCTCCAACCCCACCACCGTGACCTCTGACCCCCACGACCTCCGACCCCGAACCTGTGACCTCTGATCCCATGACCTCTGACCCCACCCCCATGACCTCTGACCCCTCCCCCATGACCTCAGAACCCTCACCCGTGCCCTCTGAGCCCTCCCCCATGACCTCTGACCCTGTCCCCGTGACCTCTGACCCCCACGACCTCCGACACTTCCCATGACCTCCAAACCCTCCCCATGACCTCTGACCCTCCCCCACGACCTCTGACCCCTCCCCCGTGCCCTCTGACCCCCCTCCCCATGACCTCTGATCCCTACACTGTGACCTCTGACCCCCACAACCTCTGGCCCTTCCCATTACCTCTGACCCCTCCCCCATGACCTCTGACCCACCCCCATGACCTCTGACCCCATGACATCCAACCCCTCCCCCATGCCCTCTGACCCACCTTTGATCCCATGACCTCTGACCCTGCCCCCGTGACCTCAGAACCCTCACCCATGCCCTCAGAGCCCTCCCCCATGACCTATGACCCCTCCCCCATGACCTCTGACCCCTACCCCATGACCTCTGACCCTGAACCTGTGACCTTTGATCCCATTACCTCTGACCCTGTCCCCGTGACCTCTGACCCCCATGACCTCCGGCCCTTCCCATGACCTCCGATCCCTCCCCATGACCTCTGACCCCTCCCCCGTGCACTCTGACCTCCTCCCCATGACCTCTGATCCTCCCCCATGACCTCTGACCCCCATGACCTCTGACCCCCTTGACCTCCGACCCCTCCCCCGTGCACTCTGACCTCCTCCCCATGTCCTCTGACCCCTCCCCCATGACCTCTGACCCCCCATGACATCTGACCCCTCCCCTGTGCCCTCTGACCCACCTCTGACCCCATGACCTCTGACCCCTCTCCCGTGACCTCTGACCCCCACGACCTCCGACCCCTCCCCTGTGCCCTCCGACCCCGAACCTATGACCTCTGATCCCATGACCTCTGACCCCATCCCCATGACCTCTGACCCCTCCCCCATGACCTCTGACCCCCACGACCTCTGACCCCCATGACCTCTGACCCCTCCCCCATGACCTCTGACCCCCACGACCCCCGTCCCCGGTCACGTGACCTCTCCATACCGTGCGAATCGCCGTGCCCCCCCCACCATCATCTGCATCTTCCGGCGCCGGGGGGGGGGGGACCCCAAATACCACCACAGCGGAACCGACACCGACACCGCCACCACCGCCGGCAGCCTGACGGCACCACAACAACAACACACCCGGCACCCCGACATCACAACCGGCACCCCAAATCCCACACACCCGGCACCCCGACATCACAACCGGCACCCCAAAATCCCACACACCGTGCCCCAAAACCCCACCCGTGACCCCAAAATCCCACCCGTGACCCCAAAATCTCACCTGTGACCCCAAAATCCCATACACTGCACCCCAAAATCCCACCCGTGACCCCAAAATCCCACACACAGCACCCCAAAATCCCACCCGTGATTCCAAAATCCCAACCGTAACCCCACAATCTCACCTGTGATCCCAAAATCCCATACACTGCACCCCAAAATCATACCCGTGACCCCAAAATCCCACACACTGCACCCCAAAATCCCACCCGTGACCCCAA